>CAUYSK010075996.1:0-127503 GCA_963575035.1 Avahi laniger
TACACAAAGAGTGCAATGTGCACCACGCAATGGGATGGACATATTTGAAACCTGGACTGAGGGGGGGAGGGGGGGCAAGGGCAACACACGTAACCTAAACATCTGTACCCTCATATTATGCTGAAATAAAAAAAAAAAGAACATGCAAATAGTGGTATATATCAGAACTTTCTGCAGTGATGAAAATGTTCAGAATCTATACTGTCCTATACAATAGCCTTATGTGGATATCAAACACTAGTAATGTGCCTAGAACTCCAAAGGAACTGAATGTGCTTTATTTCATTTTAATTAATTTAGATTTAAATAGCTGCAGGTGGGTAGCACATAAAATATTAGCAGGGCAGATATATAAAATTTATGAATACATATACATATATAAATAGAAAAACATGGAGGAAGAATACATACCAACTTCAGGATAGTGGTTATCTCTGGAGAAGCGAAATAGGACAGAATTTGATGTGAAGGGGCTCAACAGTCTCTGTGAACCTTTATTTCTTTGCAACAGCAAAAATATCTATAAAGCAAATATGTCAAAATATTAATATTGTTAAAATTGGTTAATCTGCTTTTTAAGTGTGTTTGAAATTTTTCCTATTTAATTTTTCTAATATTTCCTACTTTAAATGTTTCATTTTAGTTTCCTTGGAAGATTTCCTTATTTAAATTTTTAGATAACTTTTTTTTTTAGATTTTTTTCTTTTTTTTTAGATAACTTTCTGAAAGTAAACAGTTTGAATCATTATCCTATCTGTAAAGCTAAACCCAAGGGACCAACTATCTTCTGTATAGTCTGGATGAATACATAAAACTTTGAAAAGCAGACAGCAGAGCAAAAAATGTGACACAATCTGCTTGTGGAGTTCCTAACTTACGTGATTTTTACAATTAATTTTCAAAGGTCCAACAAAGATAATTCAAAACTGTTATTTCACTTAAATTCTAAATATAACAAATGGAAACAACCTTGAGCTAGTTTATCTTATAGATTTAGAATTATTAAAAATATATTAGCTAAAATAATGAAAATAGCCCTGGACCAGAGGTCATGACAGTTTTTATCAACTTTTGAGTACCAGTTTATATGAACTTTCTGTGTTCCATTTACCTAAGTTTCCTCTTTGTACATGTTGAATGAGAGGGTCTCTGAATTCACTGTCATTTTTTTTAAGTTTGGAACTTTTAATCAAATTTCATTTCTTCTTTCAAATGCATGCTTAATAAGTCATTTAAGCAATCATTCCTTTGTGTCAATCTGTCAAAATTCTCACACCTGAAATCCAAATTCCCTTATTGTTGTCTGACTCCACCCTCTAGCTGTCCATAGGATAGAAAAAAGAGAGAAGAGAATGAATATATGATCAGCTAGTCAATTATCCATGACTCTCAAAGGACCTCATTTTTCAAAGATGGAAGCTTTTCTACTGATATGACTTTTAATGGGTCTTATAATCAACACATAAAATCTCTAAACTACTTTCTTGTGGATATCCGAAGACCCTGAGCAGAAAAATGATTCCATATATAGTTGCATCTTTGCTCATATGAATGTTTTTAACTCACAAAAATCTAAAATTTATACATAGTTTTGATATATATGTATTACTTTATAAAAATATTGAAGACCTTAATAAGAAAGGCAAATACAACTATTCACAGGTATACCATTAGCCAGAGATCTTAATTCATTCAATGTTCTCCCCAAGTTATCATGCAGCCAAAGAATGTGCAAGAATTGGGTCTTTCTGTACTATTCATCCACACAACTTTTGGTTACATCACTCAGAATGTGATGGAAATGTCCAGATCAGAGAAGTTTGTTTATGATCTGTTTTGACAGACTTGCATTACTGTTATTAAATGGTGAGGCTTTGAGTTAAATTATTTGGGATGGTGGTACAAATGGCAGGAAATGACCCTAATTATCTCCTACTTTTTAATTTATTTTGTGGCAGAATTATTGAAACATTCCTGACCTCTAACACCTTTCATAAAATACACATACAACTTGAATTAATGAGATGTTTAATTTTATGTGTCAATTTGAGTGGGCCACAGGGTGCTGAGATTAAACATATTTTCTGAGTGTGTCTGTGAGGGTATTTCTGGATGAGATTAGCATTTGAATCAGTAGATTTAGCAAATCACATTGCCCTCCCCAATGTGATTCACCACCCAATTCATTGGTTGAAGGCCTGAATAAAACAAAAGGAAGAAGAAGGAGGAATTTGCTGCTTTTTGCTTCCTGACCATCTGTTTGGGCTGGGACATGGGTCTTCTGCAGTTGGGACTGGGATTTACACCATCAGCTCATCTGGTTCTCAGTCCTTCAAACTCAGAGTGGAATTACACCACTGGCTTATCCTAGGTCTCCAGTTTGCAGGCAGCAGATCATGGGACTTCTCAGCCATTTCCCCAAAATAAATTTCTTCCTTACAATCAGTGCCACATAAAAATGCTTTGGTCAATGAGGAACCTTATATATGACAGTGGTCCCATAAGATTATAATGGAACTGAAAAATTCCAATTGCCCAGTGACACTGTAGTCACTGAAACATTGTAGCATAATGCATTAGAAACATGTGGTGATGCTGATATAAACAAACCTACTGCACTGCCAGTCACACAGAAGAATAGCACAATTGTATACAGTACATAATACTTGGTAATGATAATAAATGACTACGTTACTGATTTATGTACTTACTATACTATACTTTTTACGGTTAGAGTGTGCTCCTTCTACTTATAAAAAAAAGTTAACTATAAAACAGCCTCAGGCAGGTCCTTCGGGAGGCATTCCAGAAGAAGGTATTGTTACCAGAGGAGGTGACAGCTCCGTGTGTGTTATTGCCCCAGAAGACCTCCCAGTGGGACAACATGTGCAGGTGGATGACAATGACATTGATGATCTGACCCTGTGTAGACCTAGATGAATGCATGTGTTTGCATCTTTAGTTTTTAACAAAAAAGTTCAAAAACCAAAAAAAAATAAAAATCTTAAAAATAGAAAAAAGCTTATAAAGATATAAAGAAAGAATACTTTTGTACATTAATCAATGTGTTGTTTGTGTTTTAAGCTAAGGGTCAAAAAGTTTTTAAGAATTAAGAAGCCTATAAAGTTATAGTAATTAATTTATCACTAAAGAAAGAAAAATCTTTCTATAAATTTAGTATAGCCTAAGACTACAGTGTTTATAAAGTCTACAGTGGCATACAGTAATGTCCTAGGCCTTCACATTCACTCACCACTCACTCACTGACTCACCCAGAGCAACTTCCAGTCCTACAAACTCCCTTCCTGATAAGTGCCCTGTACAGGTGTACCACTTTTTATTTTTTATACCCTATCTTTACTGTACCTTTTCTATATTTAGATATGTTTAGATAAATAAATAATTGCCATTGTGTTACAATTGTCCACAGTATTCAGTATAGTAACATGCTGTACGCGTTTGCAGCCTAGAAGCAACAGGTTATACCATATATTAATAGTCTAGGTGTGTAGTAGGCTGTATCATCTAGGTCTGTGTAAGTACACTCTATGATGTTTACACAACAAAATTGCCTAATGACACGTTTCTCAGAAAGTATCCCTATCATTAAGCAATGTATGTTCTATTGGTTCTGTTTCTCTGAAAAATCTTCAGCAATACAGTTAATAAATGTCTCCTATGATTAATTAATTTCCCAACTGTAATGGGTCAATATTTTTACTGAATTTAAGTACAATTTTTAGCATAGGGGGAAATTCAAGCTTGGAAAGTATAAGGGAACAGAATACCCCCATCCCAAGAGGAAAAAAGCATTTTATGCTTCGTTAATCCTAATTACAATAGTCGACCCTCATGGAGACCACCATAAACCAGGAATTGATAGATAGGATTACAGTGTATTTCAGTATATAATTACCATGCAGTTTGAAACACCTTATTTTTCATATTCTATTATATATTCAAAGTCAGCATAATACTGTTGGATGTTAAATACAGGGCTACTTAAAGGAATGCTTGTTTTAAATCCAAGGATCAAGAAGAAAAAGAGAAAAAAATATTTTCAGCTGGTAATTCCAGTAACACCCAGGACTGAAAATGCCATCCCGAATACTAAACATGCAACAAATTACTCTTTGCTAAATCTAAATTGAAAATAGCCAAACAAAAAGGAAAAAATGAATATAAGCTGCAACATCCTCATGATTACAACATATAACTCAAAGTCATACCTTTTTTCTTCTTCTAGCTTCCAACCTACCAAAGAATTTTTACCTCCAGCACCCAAATTTTTTTACCTCCAGCTTCCAAATTTTTACCTCCAGCACCCAAATTTTTTTACCTACAGCTTCCAAATTCATTTAGGAAGCTCTACCAGTGATGAAGCGAGAATAGCTGTCCTAAGGTCTGGCCTGTTACCTCTGCAAACCTAGGAGAAAGACTGATAGTATATAAGCTTTGACATTATTTGTGAAGTGCTTGCCATTCAGCAATCAATAAGAACTTAAATATTATTAACATATCTGTTTTATTCCACTTAAGCAAGAGAAACATTTTAGTTGGGGCAATTCTCACTGATGCATTGAATTAAATACTCAGGGAAGGAGATCTAACATTATACATCAATGTAATTAGAATCAAAAATGCTAACCAATTAATTTTAAATAACTTTAAGCTTAAATTTAGGTTTTGCTTATGACAAAAAATGAAGAGAAGGGAAATGTTATTTCATGAAACTAAAAATTCTTTTTTTTAATTTTTAAAATTTCTTATAAGTTCTCCAGTTGAAACAACTGTATAAATAGCCCATGTAACAAAGCAAAATTGACAAATTTAAATTGAAATTAATGAGTTCCCTTTATAAAGTTAAATTTTAGCAAAAGTAAAACCTCAATAAAAATATATTAAAAAATAAAAAATAATATAGATTTTTATGTTTCCATTAATATCTTAGGAAAAGAATTTTATTTTGGCCAGCTTCACAGTTCCCAAAGTCATATTTTCCTACTTTTCAAGGCAAAGAAACACCATGTATATATAAGAAAGTGATGTGTGTAAAGAGATAATTTAGCAATTGGACTTATTCCACTGATCCCAAACATATAAAATAAAACCGTGGGTTTTTTCCTCTAATGGTTCAGTTTTTATATTTAACATTATTTTTATAATCTATTTCAAATAATTCTCTAGTACATCAAAATTGTTTAAGTTCATCTAGCCAATGGAAAATTACTCCCACTCATAATTTTATCAAAACTCTTACCACTAGAACTCTGTGACATGTAAGACACATATAATAATGTTATTGATTACCAACAGTGGTTTCCCACTTCTTTTTCTCATCCAAATATGTACCTATTACTTTTTCTATTTCTCTCAAATGCTGTGTGTTCTCATAAGACATGTACCTCTTCTTAGTATTTATGACTGTTTTAATTCTAAACTAAATTGTGAAATTACTTGATTAACGTCTATCTCTTCTACTAGACTATAAGCAAGGACAGAAACCATGTCTCCTGTTACTTTTATTTCATCCTCAGCATCTAGCATAGTATCTGGCTTAGATGATCAAATAAATATGTACTAATCAATGAAAGATACTAACAACAAATACTAATTGCTTCCTTTATTTTAGAAAATTTCCCGTCTGCTCTATATAAATTGGGCCTCAATAATAGTTGACTGAACGGAGATAATGCCAGAAGACCTTCTTCAACATGCAGCTGTGCATCCAGGAAATACACCACTTTTGCCTCTTTTTTATACCCTTTTTACTTCTTTAATCTGTGGTTAAATTTAAGGTAATAAACTGAAAACAGAGTGCATCCCTTATCAATATCTACACTCAATAAAGACATGATGATCTGCTGAAAAGGTACATAATGAACAGAAATTAATAACCATATAATGTAACCAACGAACTGATGGCCAAGTTTTCATACTCAATGTGGTCAAATACTGGAGCAAAGACAATTAACTTGTGCCTGACACAAACAACTACACAAAATATGAATGAATGAAGTTTTCTCCTCAAAAGGAACTATCTCTTACTATGCCTACTGCAGTATTTTTCTACACCCAGACTTACATGTGTGTACACTATACACAAACACACACACTCAAGCAGAATATTATCATAGGAAGTAAACGTCAAGGTCAAAAAGTAAGATTACAAGATTCTAAAGATGAAAAATGTTTAAATATAAGGACATACATGACCCGAAATCTATGCCCCATATTAAACTTTGCTCTTATTCTCTACTGACAATAGACAAAGCAGTTGACCTTTCTGGAGTATTCCCACCCTACCTAATAGATTATGGTTGGTATCTCTCATATTAATGTTAGTAAAGAGAAATAACTTACATTTGTACTTTTTCTCTTTACATTCCTTCTCATTCTAAAGAAAGTATTTTAGGTAGTATATTAAACAGTACTTTACAATTTACAAGGCATTTTCACATAAATTCTCATTTAAGCTACACAGCAACCCTATGAGTTATATGAGTAAGTATTATTAGCCCTATTTTACCAACGAGAACACTAAGGGCAAAAGAAGTTAAGTGAATTGTCAAAGACACAAAACTAATAAGGAGAAAAGCCAAGACTGTAACCCAAATGTTCTGACTTTTCATCTTTTCATTGTACCACAAATAGTAATGTAATGTTAGAGGCACTTAAAATGCACAGAAGCAATACTAAGTATTAAACCAGCCGTATACCTTTGAGTTTAGAAACTAGGACAGAATAATCTGAATCTTTCATATTATCAAAAGAGAGATACACTTTATTTAGAATTATTACATTTCTTCTTCCACTGTGCAATGCACTAGTCAACAATAGATTCACTAAAATGGCACCTATCTACCATACTAGAAAATAACCCTGACAGCAGATTCATTCAATTATACAATTAATACAAACACTTACATAGTTTATTTATAGAATAATATCCTGGGGATATTTTCCTGAACCTCTCACTGATAAAATGCAATTTCTTCAATTAATTTACATTATTGTTTTAAATACCCGTTTCATAAAATATATTTACTCTGTCTTATTTTTCTTTTGTCTAAACTTTAAACTTTTTAAAAAATCATGGTCGGGGTTCTAAACAGAATAAGTGATTGCCTGATAGCTTCTTGCTAAGTCTTTAAAGTGCTATACAGCTACTAATGTATGTTTGTGTTGGCATTGCAGAGTGGAGCCTTGGAAATACAAATCCGATTTCAGAGAAACCAGAGCTTAGTTCAAAGAAAAGAGCAACTCTCACCAACTGATAAGACTTTTCCTGAAAGAAAACCGCTACCAAGTAAGAAACATATTGGTGTTACCTCCTGTTAGTTCTCTACAAATCTAATCAAAACTTTTTTAAGTTATTTGATTACATACTTCCATTTTCACATATTCTCCTGTAATGGTTTAATTTTTGTTAGCTTATTGTTTATTGTAGGTTTCAGAGTGTAATCCCATTATTTCAACATACATTGTATTAGACATTTAAGATAAAAAATCAACTATATAATTGCAAAATATCTTTAAGAATCTCATCAGAAAGGGAAGCAAATTAGAAAAGGATAAGGTAGGTATTTTTCTTACAGATTTAGAATGTTACTGGTCAATAATAATCAGATAGCTTATTATCAGCCATACATTCATACCATAAAAATTAAATGTCATAAGTAATCAAGTTTATTTATATTCTTCTTTTCAGAAGAAAAAAGTAAAATAAACAAATTTGCCAACAAAACTTTTATCTTATATTCTGGGAAAAGATAGGAAGATCGAGACTGTGGGTAACCTATTATTTACTGCTTTTCATAGTTTATGAACTTGAATAAGTTTTAATTGGAAGGAAAAAAAAATAAACATTCATTATCTGGAAGGTTTTTTTAAGAGAGAAAGGGTCATGTGACGTTGCCCAGGCTGGCCTGGAACTCCTGGGCTCAAGCAATCCTCTCACCTCAGCTTCCTGAGTGAGCTGAGACTATGGGGGTTTGCCACCAAACCCAGCTTTATCTGGGATTTTTAAAATTATTATTGAAAGGACTTCCACAATTTATGATAGACCTAAAATGACTTTTGGGCTTATGAGAACAAGAGTTTTTCAAAATTGATTTTATGATAAACATTAGTAACATGATACAGACCTAGTGGTAAGTAGACCTACTGTCTCTAGACCTGAAGCTGTGTAGAAACAGTAGAAAGAACACTGAACTGCTCTTTTCTAATATTATTAAACCGATGGTCTTACAGTTGGGAGTGTATTGGAATATTGTGATCCTGGCTTTACATTGGTACAGAATCTTACAGTTTCAAAGCATTTTCACATAGATGATTTCATTCAATCCTTCCAACATCCCTTTGGTGGGATAAGATTCCCATTTTACAGATAAGAAAGCAGAAGCTCAAAGAGACTAAGGGATTTTCCAAAGGTCATATAATTTCACGAATGAGATATGAACTCAGATTTTTAAATTTCAAAACAATACACTTGTCTTCATCTGTACTTCAGTTTCTTTAAAATGGGGACAATTATATCCATGTGACACAGGTGTTCACTTAATCCCCAACTATTTAATGAGTATCAATTATATGATAGGCAAGATTAAATGATGTGCATTTTAAAAGTGCTTTGGGCAGTATATAAAAATAAAAACTAAACATACGCACGTGAGTATAGGGTGACAGCAGTAAAGAAACTGGTCTGGGCTTAAAGAGAATTGATATCAAAGCTGATAATTTTGCCCACAGTATTATGCTTCTTCAGGCTCCCTAAGATATACATTTGAAAGATCATCATGGTATAGGCTGGCATAGGAGTTTATTAAAGTAAATTTAAAATGATATACAAATGGCCAACAAACAAAAAGATGCTCAACGTCACTAATCATCAGGGAAATGCAAATTAAATCCACAATGACAAAAAAAAACAAAAAAACCCACAATGAGATACCATCTTACCCCAGTCAGAATGGCCGTTATTAAAAAGTCAAAAAACAACAGATGTTGGCACAGATGCAGTAAAAAGGGAACATTTGTACACCATTGGTTGGAATGTAAATTAGTACAACCTCTACAGAAAAAGTATGGAAATTCCTCAAAGAACTAAAAGTAGATCTACCATTTGATCCAGCAATCCCACTACTGGGTATCTACTCAAAGGAAATGAAGGCATTATATCAAAAAGACACCTGCACTCGTATGTTTATTCCAATACAATTCACAATTGCAAAGATATGGAATCAACTTATGTGCTCGTAACTTATGAGTGGATAAAGAAAATGAGCATATATATATATATATACATATATATACACACACCACACACACATACACACACCACAGAATACTACTTAGCCATAAAAAAGAAAGAAAGAATGTCTTCTGTAGCAACTTGGATGGAACTAGAGGCCATTATTCTAAGTTAAGTAACTCAGAAATGGAAAACCAAATATCATATGTTCTCGCTTATAAGTGGGAGCTAAACTATGGGTATGCATGATCATACAGAGTGGTATAATGGACGCTGGAGACTCAGAAAGGGGGGGAGGGATGAAAAATTACCCACTGGGTACAATGTATACTATTCAGGCCATGGGTATACTAAAAGCCCAAACTTCACTACTACACAATTCATCCATGTAACCAAAAACCATTTGTATCCCTAAATCAATTGAAATAAAATAAATAATTAATTAAAAATAAAATAGATTAACATAGTCTACCAAACTATTAAATTTTTTTAATTAAGCAAAAAAGAATCACTACAGTTAAATGACCTCTTTCTCAGAGATTAGGATCTAAAGTCAGCACATAAGGAAAATCTACATATGATCAAAATCCCTTAAAGCAATGGCTTGCTGAAGACCAACATAATTTCTCTCATAGCCAGTTATCTTTTTACTTTGGTTGAGTCCCAGAAGAATTAGTTGGCTTGTGCTTCATATTGTATATAAAAAGAATACATATCTTCAAAACTCAAGAAACACACTCAGCCCAGCACACATGAAGGAACTGGGACTGACAGGATCAGCAGATCTATGTCTCACATTCATTCCAGGGCACACATTCACTGAGGAGAATATTTTAATTTTGCTCTCTTTCTTTTTGGGCAAATCTTTATTACGTATATGTACTTAAGTAAAGCAAATGTATGATGTGACTCCATTGTGTAAATCACTAAAATAGAAAACATGAAGATATATATCCACACTAATATTTACATGTCTGTGGAAATACATAGTCAAAAACCTGCCCACACTGCATGATGCTGAGAGGACCCTTAATTTCTATTTCTATGCTGTGTATTTTTGTGATAACTTAATTGACAATGAAAGTATACATACATGTATATTAATTCCTATGGGAAATTTCCAAAGAACTTCTAAAACAATTATTTCTATTTAGAAATGCATGTTAGAAGCCCATGTCTGTTGCTATTGCCCAGTAATTCTTTTTTTTTTCTTTTTTGAGACAGAGTCTCACTCTGTTGCCCTGGCTAGAGTGCCATGGCGTCAGCCTAGCTCACAGCAACCTCAAACTCCTGGGCTCAAGCGATCCTCCTGCCTCAGCCTCCCGAGTAGCTGGGACTACAGGCATGCGCCACCATGCCCGTCTAATTTTTTCTATATATTTTTAGCTGTCCAATTAATTTCTTTCTATTTTTGGTAGAGACAGGGTCTCGCTCTTGCTCAGGCTGGTCTCGACCTCCTGAGCTCAAACGATCCACCCGCCTCGGCCTCCCAGAGTGCTAGGATTACAGGAATGAGCCACCACGCCCGGCCTGCCCAGTAATTCTTAATGTTTAACAAAAAGGAAAATATCCAACTTGATTCCAAGAAATGTGTGACATTTTATAGAAAAGGATTCTGCAACAACTGCTACTACATATTTTGTTCAACATAACACTTAAAATACAATATACTGTGTTTGAAAAATTAGACAAAATAACATTTAAGAAGTCTAAACTAAGAGAAAGAATTTCTAGAATATTACTCATCTATGATGACTCAGTATAAACTGACATTTCTCCTAGCAGAGGTTTTAAAAAATCCTTTCTAATTATGGAAAGACAAATTGAACATTACTAAGGTCTCAATGTTAAGAATCTTAGGGCTTTAAGAAGACAAATTCACTTTCACTATTATTTACTGTAATATGTAGATCCTATTAAACTCCATGTAAATCACATAACTCAAAAAGAAAAATGTGATCTACCTATTAAAAAACTGAACTTTATGTATACATATTATAGTAATTTCCACATGCTCAAAACTAAAGGTTGCTAAAAATTTTAGTTTTTGTGTGTATGTGTTTTTGAGACAGGGTCTCACTCTGTTGCCTGGGCTAGATTACAGTGGCGTCATCATAACTCACAGCAACCTCAAACTCCTGGGCTCAAGCGATCCTCCTGCCTCAGCCTCCTGAGTAGGTGGGACTACAGGCACATGCCACTACACATGGCCTTTTGTTGTTGTTGTTGTTGAGATAGGCTCTCTCCCTTGCTCAGTCTAAAACTTTTAGTTTTTAATAGTCACACTTAGTTGTTTACTTTTCCATCTTTTAAGATTAGAAATAGATTTTTTTTAGTTATTTTCTACTTTTTTGTTAATGAACACTTCTACGTTCTGCTCTTTTTGAAGTAAGAATGCAAACCCACTTGAAAATGCTGTCAAATCCACAGTTCCATTTTCACATATTGACAATGTTCAATTATCCAAAGGAAAGTTCCTTAAAAAGTAGACTAATCATTGAAATTTTAATGAAGATCAAACAAAAAATTTTTATCATATTAATTTTATTTAAATATTATCCTTTTTCATTCGACAAGAAGAAATATATAGGTTCTAATGAATGAAGAATGCCTTGATCTGAATCAGAAAGCATTTAATCTAGGACCAGATTCTCATCCTATAAACTCTAAGAAAATTTTCAATAGTAGCATAGCCTATTCTTAAATAAATTTGTGCCAAATGTCATGGAGACTTCAGCGAATCCAAATAAATTCTCATCTTCCATCAAAAACAAAGGAAATTGCTTAAATGACCAAAAGATAGATGATGTCATAATTTAAACATCAGAATAATATAGTACTTCCCGTCTGCAGCAATATAAGACAGTTTCTACATATTTCAAGTCAAAAAAAATCTGTAATTTTTATATTACTTTGACCAAAATACAAATGAAAATCACAAAATCAAGCATTTGGAAATGCTTTATCAATAAATAGATGAGATGATAATACCTTTAAATGTTTTACATTTTGGTATTCTTTAAACGCCTATTGAGAGGAATAAGTCAATAGTATAAATTTGCAATATTATATATTGTTATGAATTTAAAAAGTAAGGATACAACTAATTCATTCTCTTAAAAAACCACAATAAAAATGAACAGCATGATAGGCAATTCATATAGCTGGCTTGGTACAATTCAAAATAGAATGTGAGTAATGAAGAAGAAACAGAAAGAGGGAGAGTGAGGAAGAGAGAGAATACACGTGCAGTCTTCTTAAACATACACTAGCTTGCCTTGATTAGTGATGCTAAAGATTATTTATTTCTCACATGATGCAAATGACAATTGGCAAAGCTGCTGTTATTACTGCTGGAGAAATAAGAAGACAATAAAATTTCCTGAAACAGCCCTGTATTAAAGGCATAGGGCTCACCAAAATTATCGGTGATTGTACTGACACTGAAATGGGCCAAATGCCAACTTAGATACACTAGAAGAAAGATAAGGAGCCAAGAAGTTACAAATATATTAGGACCTACCACTGTCTTAGTAACACTTAGATTATAGAAATAGTGAAAAATTTGGCCATTATCTAAACTGAAGCACAGATTGGACTAAATACATTAAAAATCCTTCCCTCCCCTCACCCCGAGAATAGCTAATTCGCTTGAAAATATCCACAATTCTCTAATTCTCTTTTTCTGGGGAGTCAAGGCCAAAATGACTAGAAGTGAATTATTTAATCATATGGTGCCTCATTTTTGATTAACAGAAATTCCTATCAAAGAGATGTTGTGGATACAGGTTTTCTAGCTTCCAATTTAAAACCAACATGAAGGGCCAGACACAGTGGCTCACGCCTGTAATCCTAGCACTCTGGGAGGCCAAGGCAGGAGGATCTCCTGAGGTCAAGAGTTCAAGACCAACCTGAGTAAGAGTGACACCCTGTCTCTACACAAAATAGAAAAATAATGGGGCATGGTGGCATGCATCTGTAGTCCCAGCTACTCAGGAGGCTTAGGCAGGAGGGTAGCTCGAGCCCAGGAGTTTGAGGTTGCAGTGAGTTATGATGATGCCACTGCACTCTAGCAGGGCAACAGAGCGAGAGTCTGTCTCAAAAAATAATATAATATTATGCTAAACCTCTAAGCTCACTTTTACTCATGTAGTTGTTAATATAAAATATAAATAATAAATTGCTGTGTTGTAGAAAAAAGGGAAAAGTTATTTTCTTTTACTATTTTGTACAAATAGTCGCAACATTTTACACTTGGCAAAAACAGTAGGTAATCTGTGTAATAAGCTTTATAGTTGACAAAGTTCTTTCAAGTAAATGATTCATTGTACACTTACATCAGCGCTATATCCAATTTTACAAATTAAAAACTGTGGCTCAAACATGTTAAATAACTTGTCCAAAAATAAATCACAGAAGTCATAACTGACAGACTCAAACTCAGATTCTAATATCTATACTTTCAATTTAAATTAATAGGCCTGCCTCTCACCTACCATTTAAAGGTCTTTAAACTTACATCTAGTCAGGGCTCTTAAGAAGGGATTTCTATGCCAGCAACAGGAATCTCTGGTTCCACCAAAAATCATCTGGCCCCTAAGCTTTGTGCCCTAGGCAGGTCGCCCTTGCTGGCCTCATCAGCCTAGTCTTTGCCTCTCATTGGAAACTGCACCAGCAGCAGAACCAATGGCAATAATCTCACCCGCAGTTAGAGAAGCAAAGGGAAATGGCAAACAAGGGGATACAGTGCTAACTGCCGCTTCTAAAAATGGATTCATGGTGTATTTCATACCTCGAGGATCTCATTAACTTTCTAACATTTCATTCACTAAGAAGAATGACAGAAATACCAAATTTGATAGCCAGGCAGAGAGTTCTTTAGTGCTAGAAGCCGTATTTGGTCAGACACGTGATAGTTTGAAGCTGAGACAAACCTTAAAGATCAAGTTCTGTCTTTCATTTAACGCATAAGAAAACAGACTCAGAGAGGCTCAGTGACTTGTCCAAGGTCATGTTTCTTAAATTTAATTTTTTGAAAAAAAAAGAGTAAGTATTTTTCAAGTTTTTCCTTGACAACTTTTGCATGGGGAAAAATAAAAAAGTGAAGATCTGCCCAAACATTTAAAATATATTATTTTTAAAAGTTACCATTTTCCAATTTTTCCAACACGGTCTGATTGGAAGTCACTAAATAATGGAAAAGGAACTTCTCCTTCTGGTTAATAAAAAACAAACAGAAGAGAACCCTGTTTACTAATATATATAATATCTCATACTGCAAGAGCATTCATGATAATAAGAAATTCAAGGAAAGGAAAATAACACAAATGACTGCTCAAACTTCAGGGAAATTTGTTTGTTAGGGTTTACTGAAGAAATTAGATAAAGACAAGACCACCTGTGAATTAAGATATTCTCAAAAAATTCTGTTTAAAAGACAAAATGTGTCTGTTTGATTGTTGTACAGGGAATGAAGAAATCAGACTTTACAAAACACACTGGAAAGTCCCATCCTTCCCACGCCTGTCCCCATTAGTACAGATAAAATAAGCCAAGGTCTCACCAGTTATGATCAAACTGCATGCTTTGCTTTCCATTAGGAAGTAAACTAAATTTTCTAATGAAATGCTTTTATTTTCCCATTGAACTGGATGATTTCTTGGTAACTGCCACTATCCCAAAAAAACATATTTACAGTTAAAGTCGCTAATGACTTATACTTTGTGTCTGGGAATGGTTCTGTCACCATCTTTTCATTGTCCCTCGATTTACCTTTTTCTACTTTAGAATTTCCAGTGCCCCACATCTTTATCAAGAATTACAAATCCATGGATGAAATACACCAAAATTGACCAAGATAGGAGTTGTAACTCTGTAGTGTTCACAAACAGAAGAAAGAAAACAAACCAGTAAGGCAGACAAATACGACAGCCAAGGAACTAAAGAAGCCCCTCGAGCCAAAGTCTAAAGTCAGAGAAGGTAAATCTAATATTCACTTTGTTTTTTCTACTCTTAGAATGAATTTCTGCTGTAAGCAAGAATAATAATAGCAATAAATCTAAAAGAAGACCAGAAATTTCGAGGAAGCCTAAATATCCCTTTGTCTTCAAAAGATATAGCAAATCCTAACACTCAATATCATAACTTACACTAGTAGATGAGCTCATTAATTAAAATACTTCACTAGATTGTTTTAAAGATTGCCTCTGGTAGCTTAGAGGGAACAGAGATATACTGCCTCTTTTAAAAGTCTACAATTGACTCAGATTTTTCTGAAATTATTTTTAATTTTCATTATTTTAATATACTTACTCTTTTTCTAAAATGTACTTTGCAATCAATTTTGTAAGAATTTATCATAATAAATTCAATTTTTGAACTTCTGTCCCTAAAAAGAAAAGTTGTTCTAAATTTATTTTATATAAAACATGAATTTATTTGGTTGCTTCATTTATATACTTAGTTTTTATAACATTCCTTGCATTTTTATAAGTTTCAAACACCAAGACACAGAGAGAAAGAAAGAGAGGGAAAGGATTTTGCAATAGAATCCTGCCTGAGCCAACTCTCAGTAGTCTGTTGGCAGAAGGCCTGCGTGTGAACTATTTCCAAGACCTCAGTCTGAAAGGCAGCCAAAGGCTCCACAAAAGAACAGGCCCAAAATGACTTATTACCTTTCACCTTTGACCCTTTACCCAATCGCCTCATACTTTGTGAACTTGAAATCTTGTGAGAGAATGCTTAGCCATCCTGTTTACAAACAGCCTATTTATTCCACGGGAACAGCTTGGCAGGACATATCCAGGTCACCTGACCCTTGGTTGTCACAGAAACCATGAGCCTCAGACTCTTTTTGTAGCTAAGCCAAAACTGCAACATTTTGACTGGTTGAAATCAGTGTTGGATTATGTAGCAATCATCAATCATTTAATTCACTTTTACGTGTGTACTTCACCGAAGTATTAATACACAAAATGTGAAAACAATCATATTTGAACTACAAGTGATATAAGTCATGGCTTAGATGGAAGAGAGAAAAAGCATACATTTTTAACCCGAATATTACAAGTCAACCTCAACTATTACACTGCCCTAGATCTTGCTAAATTTATCAGTACAAAACAAAAATCACACAATCTTGTAGTTATTCATGTGTTTTCAAAACTCTAGTCTTGGTTGTAGTCAGACTTTACCTTACATTAGGCATTTACCTGAAGACATTACTTGATTAAATCCATTATCTCCAGCATGTTTGAACTAATCCCTCAAGGCTGCTGCTTTGATCCTTCTGGTGATTCCTTTAAAATAAATTAATTAATTAATTCTCACAACTTATTAATGAATATAAATGTAGCCAGATTTCTTTTTTAAACTGTGAAAACTGATTTTAAGAATGAATAAATTAGTGAGTGATCACATTTCAAAGGGTCGTTTATTATTCAATGGATTTATTTTCAGGAGTTATTTCCTGAATTTCCTTACTATACTCAAAACATAATTAAACTTACCAAAATTCTGTATGCACACAACTTATCAGGAATATCTATTCTTTGGCAAGTACAACATAAATAATTTTTTTAAGTTGAGAAAACTATATCAATGTATTGACATACATATTCACCACTAAGGAAAAATTAAATTAATTTCCCTGATACTTCACAGCAGCAGCTACTTGATAAATGCTAGATGTGGATTTTAATTTAGGAAAGGAGTTCCCTTTTTTAATCTAGGCATGATGATGATGATATGTACATTCATTGAATATACTTGGCACTGTTTAGAAGCACTTTACATGGATTAGCTGATTTAATCTTCATAACCACCCTACAAGATAGATATTATCTTTCCCATTTTACAGAAGAGGAAAGTGAGACTAAGAGAGGTCAGGTCACATCTCTAGTAAAAAGAAGACTTGGAATTTGACCTTAAGCAATGTGACTTAACTTTACTGCCTCTCAAAACATAGCCTTTAGAAAGCAACTTACCAAGTATTAATATATAAGTAAAATAACATATCATTACTTAGAATTATAATATTATATACAGCTTTACAGTTTGTAAAGCACCTTCACAAATATTATCCCATTTGAGTATCGCAATGACCCGGTACTATTATCATCCCAATTTTAAAGATGAAGAAGCTAAAGCTAAGATAGGTTAATTGACTTATCCAAGGTCACTTGGCTAGCAAATAATATAGTGAAGATGCCAGTCCAAGTGTTCTAATACCATATCTTATGTTTTTCCTCCTATAATGAGTCTTCTTATTTCATACTCGAATCTTTTCTAACATGGAATGTTATTCACTCAACAACAATTAGAATGATGAATTTCTTTTTTTTTATTTCAGCATATTATGGGGGTACAAATGTTTAGGTTATGTTGCCCTTGCCTCCCCCCAGTCAGAGCTTCAAGCATGTCCATCCCCCAGACGGTGTGCATCGCACTCATTATGTTTGTATCTACCCATCCTCTCCTCCCCCCTCCCAACTGCCCGACGCCCACTAAATATTATTCCTATATGTACACTCAGGTGTTGATCAGTGAAACCAATTTGTTGGTGAGTACATGTGGTGCTTATTTTTCCATTCTTGGGATACTTCACTTAGTAGAATGGGTTCCAGCTCTATCCAGGAAAATACAAGAGGTGCTAGATCACCATGGTTTCTTAAAGCTGAATAGTACTCCATGGTATACATATACCACATTTTATTAATCCACTCATGTTTTGATGGACACTTGGGTTGTTTCCGCATCTTTGCAATTGTGAAGTGTGCTGCTATAAACATTCAAGTGCAGGTGTCTTTTTCATAGAGTGTCTTTGGTTCTTTTGGGTAGATGCCCAGTAATGGGATTACTGGATCAAATGGTAGTTCTACTTGTATCTCTTTAAGGTATCTCCATATTGCTTTCCACAGAGGTTGCACTAATTGAAATGTTAAATTATTTGTTTGAATATTCCTTATGGAGACTCGTTGCTGTAATTAAGTCAATTTTTTTCATAAATAATAGAAAAAGTCAGAAATTCACTCAGTATTTGGAGGATATATTTGACCTAACTCTACTCTATAATCAATATGCATTTCAATGGCTTTGGTGTTAAGTACAATTACAAAATCACTTTAAAATATGAATATAAGAAATAAATTGGAGAAATTGAGCTGTTAACATTAAATAAACCCATGCAGTAGAATATAAGTGCATTCCATGTATTTACAACAGTTACTGCAGTAATTTGGAGTGCTGTGCTTGTCAGATGCAGATTTTTGTACTATAAAATAAGAGAAATAAGAGCTTTCTACAGGAATTAGATTATCATAAGCATTAGAAAATCCTTAACTTATTAGCATGTTTAAAAATCAATGTATATCCCAACATATGGTAACCAAAGAAATTCAATTCTACTACATGAGAAAGAATGGGATTTTTCCCCTCCCTTTTATCATTACAATTGTAACATTATCTTCCTTCTATGCTGAATTCCAGGAATAGCCCTAAATTTCATTTTTGTCCTTAGCATGTATTTCACAGACTAAATGTGAACTTTATCTTATTCTCTCCGCTGGTAAAAGTTCCAAGTTAGTATCTTCCTCCTAGATATGTATAGTGAGATTTAGATTACAATAGACACTAAATACCCAGCAGATCTACTTAGGTAGCCCCATAAACCCATCCAACTCAAGAGGTACAAGATAAATGTACCATCTTTCTGTTTAAAACACTTTTCCCTCTGATATTGTCTGTCTCGGTTTATGGTGCTCCCATAAAAAACCTAGGAATATTCTCCCTCTCTTCTTACCATATATCCAGTCAATAATAAATTCTTTGAATCTACTCTGTCTTGGATCAAGTTTCCAGCATCTGTCCTGTAAAAAACTGGTAGCTTTTTGACTGGTCTCCAATTTGCATATTTGCTCTTTCAAATCCACCCTCCACAAAGCCATCGAAAGGATCTGATATCTCCTGTATACAGCATATGCTAGATTTTGCCTTTTTATCCTATTGGTGAGTTCTTGTGTTTAATAGGATGTTTGGTCCACTCACATTTATCTCCTGTTATTAATGTGACACAATGTTTGAACTTAGTTCTATCATTACAGGTTATATGTTCTCTCATATATATATAATTTTTTCCACTACATGTTTTTTGCTTTCTTTGTATTTCCTCAGACAATTTAAGTTCATTTTTGTTCACATGCTTACATTTATAACTATAATTTTATATAATATTCTAACATCTCTCTCCAGTTTCTCTACCATGAGCAGGAATTTAAGTAATATATTTCCCTTCTCTCCTCAACTCTATGGGTTGTACTACTATTTTCTTAATGTTTATCTACTTAGCTATTTAAGTATTTTAATACACGTTGCCTGATTTATGTATTTTAAATTTTATTTTTGAGCTTCGGCTTTATAAATCCACATCCTTACACAGTCTTCCACCATCTGTCCTCTTCCCTCTTCCCAAGCCCAGCCTTTAAGAGATATATAATTTTTACATTGTCAGGGTTTAGAATGGTCATATTCTTTTTTGTAACTGTGATTCTCACACCTGTTTTAGTCTATTATCCTACATTTAATTGGATTCAGTGTCAACTTTTATTAAATTTATTACTGGCAAGAATTTATCACCATGATTTCATCAAAGACTATGGAAACTATATTCACTGATTTTTTTTTTTACATATTCAAAAAACTTATCTGCTGCCTTTGTATTTGATAGACATTTTGCCTGCTTTCATCTAAACTCTTGGGCTTATATTTTTTTTCTTTTGAGGACTTCATAGAAGTTTTTTCTCACATATAGTGTCTTGGGGTTACAAATGTGTCCTAAGGTTGCTGCAAATGGAGGTTTTGTTGGTCTCTTGTATTTCTGTAATTACAATGTGATTTTCAAAAGACAAAAGAGGCAATGCCATTTCTTACTTGCATTTTAAAATCAGAAGTTGGAAGGTATTTTTACGTTTTTTTTAACTTTTAAATTATGTTTTCTGCTAAAGAAACCTTGGTTTTTCAAATGACTACCTCTACTTTTACCAGAGATGATTGGTTGAGATACACATTTTTGAAATAGGTCATATCTACTGGCTTGTTTTTTCTCAATGATATATAAGAAAGAAAAAGTAAAGAGGAGAAAGGGAAGGTTTGAGGAACCAGAAAAAAATGTGGTTTGTAATAGTTATTAAGGAAAGGGGCAGAGTAAACAACTTGGAGACACATAGGGAGATTCCCAGGAGCTGTTGTGTACCCGTTTGTAATTAGTGATAATGATGAGCATTCACAAGCTGCCCAAGTTTTAGGCTTTTACTTAACAACACCAAGTTCCATGGAAAGAGCCATAGAATAGGGGGAAAAAAGGCTGGACTTATCCAGGGTTGCACGCTGGCTATGCAAACTCAATAGACAGACAGAAATGCAAAGACATGGATCACTATAAAGACTTAATTTTAACAAAGAAACAGGGAACCAAAGTTGAATGAGGAAAAAAGTAAACACCAAAGTTTCCCTATGGATTGACACACTATAATATCCTGTATAGTTCTTTAGATTTGTTGCTTTTATTACTCTAAGTCCTTAACGATTACATAATCTGATTTTCTTAACGACAAGAACCACGTTAAATATTTCGTATATTTGATAGAGACAAAGTGATTTAGTTTGACTTCTTTTGAATTTAGTTTGACTTCTTTTGAATTTCCCCCTGCCAACATGGTATTTAGTCTATATTTGGTACCCAATAAACACATACTGCCTCATTAACAGATATATATATACACACACAAACAAACACACTTTATATATATGCATTCATATATAACTGATATATATTTATATACATGTGTGTGTGTGTATGTGTGTGTGTGTGTATGTGTGTGTATATATATATATAAAACATACATAGAGAGAGGGAGAGATGGGGAGGGGAGTGGAGAGAATTTCCAAAACACTGAGTTACAGAAATTACTAAATCCATGCAAAGGTCAGAAAGAGTGAGAACTCTGTTTTCGTTCTTGTACACCAGGCCACATGGCACAGAATATGTAAATGTCCAGTGCACAGTCATGGCAGGGAGAGCTGGAAGTAGGAATAAAGTTTCCATACTTATCTATCTGCAATTTACATCTAAAATCTCTGAAAGGACCTTTGCTACTTTGGGGTTGTTTCCCTTCCCACCTTCTTATTAAGTCAATATGACCTAAGAAACCATTAGTGGAGCTCTAATTGAATAAAGCAACAATTCTTTCATTATTGCTCAGTTGACTTTCTGTCATCAAAAGTGACCTTACTATGAAGGCTGACTTTGAAGATCATTTATGTACAAAAGCTTTACTCAGGCAATATTGAACTTCCTCGCATTTTTTTCCTAAACTGCAGAAGCACTAGATTTTAGTGTGATTTTACTTTATTTACTGATACAAACTTCTGTTTGAAAACAAGAATGTTGTCATATCTATAGCTTATGAACTAATAGTGATGTTCAGATGAAGTATCTACCAGTAAGAGTGCATAGATAGATCTTAACACAAACAGAATAATATTTAATACAAAATAGATTCATAAATGCTCAAAGAAATCAGAACTATACCAGGAAAGAAAGGAAACCACAGATTATAAATAGTCATATCAATTTCCCACCTTTCTTTGGTTGGTTACAGATCTATTAATTCTCCATGTTTTCATCAAAGCTAAATCAAATGATAAACCTTGTAATCAATGGAGAATCAGCATATAACTAATCATTTCTCCTTAGAAATTATAACAGTGTTGCTAATCTTTACACCCATAATTCATACAACCTAAACTTTCCTCAATTTTTAAAAAAATATCTTTGATAAATTATCTATCAAATTAAAATTTTCCTTAACTTCCCATCTTCCTAAAATGGTCTTTAAAAACATGGGAATCTAATTAATAAATGAGCTTACTGCTTCCTTAAAATCATAATAGCTTTCTGCCATTTTTACATATGAGAAATGAATTTTTTAAAGTTAAATTCTTCCTTATTTTTCATGGTCCCTGACTTTTAAGATTGCTATCTTCTAGTCCTTTAAACTCAGTTACCATTTTGTCAAAAATCAGAGAAATAATCATAAAATATTCCCATGTTTACTAGAACACAACTGAAAATATCTATCATGTCTTTTGATAAATTTTAGGAAGTGATTGCCTGGCATTGTGGTGAATCTCCAAATAAGCAACTTCATTTTCAGTAATAATGTGAAATTCTGATTGGCACGTAGGTATTAATGTTCTTTAGATCAATATTGTCCATAATCTGCATAGATATCATAGATAGCTTCTTTTAATAAGTATTCTACATTGCATTTAAAGATAATTTAAAAATTCTGTCTTCATTGAGATATTAATTTTATGCCTGTTATGAATTATAAGACATCCCAGAGATTATTAATTACATGTCAATGCTTATTCTGATGAACAAAATAAATGTATGAAGATATTAAATAAGTTGTTCAAAGTAATGAAGCTGGCAATATTAGAAGGATTTCCAAAGAAATCAGGATCCTGATAACTAATGTAATAACATATTTTTGGTTATTTATCTCTAATATGATGTGAGTTTCACTTAGCAGACACACCAATGTCTGACATTTACAAGATGAAGACAGACATTATCTTATAAAACCATCTCCTCTTTCTCTTAGCTTCATTAGCAATGGTCAGTATAATTCAGTGACAATAATTATTATATGCTCAATCTATTTATGTGCCAAGTTACCAAATAATTTGATAGACACACATTATCTAATTTTATCCTCAAAATAACCCCAGGTGATCGATCTATGCAATCAATTATCCTGGTTTTGATGAAGAAAATGAGGCTTCAGAAGGTTAAATAACTTAGACAAATGTAGATAGCCACTATGGGATGGAGCCAATATTTGATCTATGTTTATTTAACTCCAAAATCTAAACTCTACCATGGTTTTTTATTAACAATTGTCACATCCTTAACTCCTCTATTCTCATTTATACTTTCTGTTTGAACTTTCTATTATTATCCGCAATGCCTAGCACCTTAAATGAGTAAATTTTCTTTGATTTACAGAAAGCAGTGATGATCAGTAAACGTGATTTTGTAGACTATTTAGATACACCTACTAAAATCTAAGACTACAAATACATATCGGCTCCATTTATCAGAAAAACAAAAACAAAAACCTTCTTTTCTGTTCCCAATAAAAGAGAAATTAATTCCCGGGAGTAGCATTATCATTTCACTAAAATGGAAGGTTGTGGAATGTGGCAAGTGTCAATATCTGCTCAGTATAATCCAGAATTTTTAAGTAACCTGACACTTCAGCCATGACAAGAAAATAACACCTGACATATAATCGCTCTGTAAAAATTAGTTCCAGAGCAGGTTGAACCATAACACAAATTTTATTTTATTTTGCTTTATTTCTCATTGATATTCTAGCCACCAAATTTGTTACTCTTTTTCTCTCTTGTACACACATCTCCCCTAGTTATGAATTAACCATTCTTCTGACAAGGGACGCCTCTCTACATTTTGCCAGCAAGTCAACACACTTTCAGTCATCCTCTGGCATTCTTGACTGCATATTCCTGTGGATATCTCTCCTACCTGGACTTACCTATCCTCCCACTGCATACAAAACCCATAAATATCCCAAATGTGAGTTCCTGATGTCACATTTACTTGCTGTTCTGGAACGAAATTATAATCTTCTGTGGTTAAGAATATACATTCCATAAATTATTATTTTTTAAAGTCTACATCTAGAACCTGGTGATTTTGTGAAATGTAATCAATTTCCATGGACACTGAATAAAACAATCTAAACTTAGTAAGTATTCTTCAAAAAAGAACACTATTTAACAAAAGCGGTAATTTTTAAAGGGCACATTCTAACTAGCAAAATATTAAAATCCTGGAGGAACTTGAAAGAGGCTTATTGCAGCAATATTTAAACAATCTAAGAATTTCTCCTTTTGTCTCTGTGTTCAGAAATTAGGAAAACATTTTTCATATTCCTAAAAATATACTGTAGTTGCTAAAGACATATATCAGCTTAGGTTTGAAAAAGGCCATGGATATACCTCAGTCTAATCAGCTCTGCTGAGAAAGATGTTTGTGTAGTTCTGCCCTTATGTCAACACCTATTGAAAGATACTTAGTTACGTGAACATATGTGCTATGGAGTTTAATCCTATTAATCCTCATCACTCCATCTTCTCTTCTACAATTCAGTATTTGAAGTAATGGATAAGCTAATTAGCTGGACTTGATCATTTCACAATATATACATGTATCAAAACCTTATGGTGTACATTCATAAATATGTACAATTATTGTTTGTAAATTAAAAATAAAACTTGAAAAAATAATCCTGGGATTTTTTTAAATGACATTTCTCCCCTATAAATTTTTACTTATTTCTCCACTGCTCTGTGTACCTTGAATATTTTTCAATAAAAAGATTCTTTAAAACTCACTGAAGCAAATTTATTTTTCTCTCTACATTTCTTTCCTGGAGTAATCTCGACCCATTTTTCCAGCCAGATAGAAACTTCCATCCAGGAGGATTTCAACTGCATCAGGGAATTTCTGAAATTTCTTACCATGTATATTTCCTAGTAAGAAGGCACTATTTTTATTGGCCTTTATTTAAAGGCAAGCTTTGGTGAAAAAAATATGATTACTCAGCTTATCTTATCAGAAGACAACATGACACAGAGGGACATGGATGGGATCTGTAGTCACACATGAGATTTAGCTCATATTTGTAATAAGCTTTCCACCACGAATATGGAATCAGGTAAGTCACATATCCTCTCTATAGTTCTGCTTTCCCATCAGTGAACTGAAGGTAATAAAATTCGTTTTACAGGACTACTGTGGAGATTAAAAATACCGAACACATAGTGAGTGCTACAAAATTAACTCATCCCACTCTGGTGGATGTGGTAAAAATTGACCAAAATCTACTATATTCATTAAGAGGCTCAAGGACATTTCTATCTCATGCAGGAAAGGTCATGATTTTCTTCAGTCTTTCCTGTTGTGCTTCTCACCACTGTTCCATGTGCATGGTGAGATATCCACGTGATATTACTATCAATGTTAACGTCTCTGCTGTAAACGCAGAACTGTGACAGAGTCTCAGCAACTCAAAGGCTGATTTTTACCCCCCATGTTGGTTTTGGCACACTTTTGAAAATTTGAGAGCCTTAATGCTTTTCTATCAATAGACCAAAGTTCAACTGATTTAAAAGAATTTTTGGACAAAGTTCTGATCAGTGAATTGTCACTTCGAATAATTCCCTTAGACATGGATGTACTAAATAGCTTGTCAGAAACATTGACAGTGTTTATTTAAGGAGATTGATTTTATTTTCAGATACTCTATTTAATTATTCATTAATGTAAGTCTTTTTATGTGGGTTCAGCTAAGCTAGTATTAACATATTAAAGCTTCAAAGGCTTAAAGAATGAAACTGAAGAAGAGAGTCAAAACCTTACATTTACTCAGAGTATTGAGTCATTTTCTGCAAACAAGCTACCTATACCTAACACGACATTCAATTAAGAAAACATATGCATAGTTATTAAGAAAACATATGCATAGTTATTAACCTCACTTTCTTACCACTTACTATGTAAATTAACATGAAGTTTTATTTATATTTATGGCATTCACCTAAATGTTATTTTTTGGTAGCCGTCATTGCTGTGCCTTGAATGTAATTTCTCTCTCTTTCATCTCATGGTGTTAACACAACAGAAAAGGACCAACATAAATGTCCAGCAGCCATAGTGTGTTTCAAATCACCACTATCACAGAACAAAACAAGGATCTGAAAGTATAAAAATACCACTTTCTGAGTATTCATATGCTGTGCAATGAATACATACATGACACTTTGTGTGTGTCAGTATTTGATCATATTATTAATCTTCCATGTTTTACAAGAGGTAACTGAGATTACCTCTTGTAAGGGATGTACTTTAGGGATGTACCTAAATTTACACATGCAGTAAATGTTGAAATTGAGATTCAAGCTCTTTCATCTATGGCATGAAAATATGTAAAGGAAGCTCATAATTAACTATCTGCTGTCCAGTTATATTAATTCTGTTCAAATGTATTGTAAATTTTAAATAGTAACACGTTTTTTTCTGTAACCACTTCAGAAAAATGCATTCTTTTGCCCTGTTATAAATGATTTGGCCTCAACTTTTTCAAAACAGCACAACTGCAATGCATTCATTTTACATAAATGGGTATTTTAATTATTTGAGTAAACTTCAGAGTCTCAAATATTTTACATACGATGAAAGATGTTTTCATAAACTAGACATTTGAGACTTGAAACTAAAGAATGTAAGAGTTTCTCTCTCTCTCAAGGAGAATAGAGCCCAGGTGAGAACACTGTTGTCCCTTGGTGATAGCACATCCTTTCCCCACACCCCCTGCACTCATATAAGGCCCTTTAACTTGTATGCCAAGCACAGATACCATTCTTACAGATTGGCCAGTCCCTAAAACATCAATGTATCATAAAACACACATTGTCTTCCAGGAAACAATCAGTTAAATAGGCCCAACTCTCATGGTCTGCACCACAATTACAAACAAATGATAGTTTACTTTACTTCCCTTTCAGGAATTATAGACAACAGTGAACCAATATTTTAAATTTGTCTTTTCGCTTTTTGCTTAGAATTTAGCAATGTCCTTTAGTCATATGTGCTCCTAATTGAGAGTAAATACTATACTTTGTCTAAACTTATTTGCATATACGATATTCACTGGGACTACATTTTATTACTATTAACAGTAGAACAAAATGACCTTCAGGTATGGCATTAAAATGAGGGTTTATTGCCATTTTTTTACAATATAAATGCTTAACCTAATTTTTAAAACAAGTACATATGACTAACCTGGATATAATGAAGCCTAATAATTTGAGATAAAAATTATATATAAAGTCCTGACCAGTAATATTCAGTTCTATAATTTCTCGATCTCCTTTGCTTCAGCTGCTATAACATTAAATAGACTAGAAATGAGTAAATTTTAATGTGTTCAAATGAGCATATTACAAATTTTAAGATTTTTCCTGTCTGACTAGAAACTGGACAACTAAAATAATTTTTGAATTTAAATTACTATGAATTTCTTAAAACATCCTCCTCTGAAAATCCAAAGACTAGTATATGGTGTAGATCTTTCTCCTTTCCTGTCTTTTTTTTTTATGAGACTTGCTAAAAACTAAATTTTTACCATACAGTCATGCTCCTTATATAAAGAATCTGCATGGAAAACTAACTTTGATCAAGTCAATATTAAAGATTGAGAAGTAAAATGCATATAATCAAGAACTCTGGCTCCAAGCTACTCACAAACTTGACACTTTTTATCTGTTTGACTTTGAGTGAGTTACTTAACCTCTGTGTGACACAGTTCAATAACATAGCATTCATCTCATAAGTGTATTATGGAGAGGGACAGAGGACATGAACAGAAAGTGCTTGAAGTGGTGTCATGCACACAGTAAGCACTCAATAAATCTTAGCTATTGTTGTAGATCATATTTTATCAACATAGCTGTCAAAATGTAATGTGATTTTAATTTATGGATGAAATTATTGCTGAATGAGTTAATTTTGTGTCCAGAGAAGGACTAATGAGAAAAGATAAGAACAATCAAGTATGTAGGCATTTTTCTACAAAATATGGGTGAAACATACTGTATTAAATAATAGTTATCAGACCATCTAAATGCAAAATCTGTGGTCTAACCAAAGCAGTAAAAACTATTTGAAACTTTTGGTATAAACTTGTATGTTATTAGTGATGTTCTTTCTACTGACCTTTTAGTTAGTGAAAGAGTGCATTAAAAATGGAAATTTATTTCTCAGAGAAAAATACCGGTTGGATTTTATAGTTTGCAGAGAAAGATCATGATATCCCTAAGAAATAAATCTAATCAATCACAATTTTCCATTTATTCCAAAGATTATAAGAAATCTAAAAATTATAAGAAATGCAGGAGAAATGAACAAAAAATACCACATATTTTTATCAAACTGTGCTCTTTAGTCTTTAAAATTAATATTTGAAGTTTGACTTAAATACCCCTTAATACAGTTTCCAAGACCAATATCTATCCTTTTTTTTTTTCATAGTTGAGCTTCATGATTAAATTTATTCACATCTCTGGGGACCGAAGCCCAGTGAATGCTACAGAAAAAAAGAGCTGTCAGTCATGTCCAATGAAGCTATCCACAGGGTGGTACCCAGGAGGTACCAACTCCAAACCAAAGGTTCCCATCTCCAGAAGTACAATTCACACATAGCAGAGTTCTGAAAGGAAGAAATATGCTCTCATCTTAGTAATTAAGTGGAAGATTAAGAGCCGGAGAAACTGATTAATCAAGACTTCAGGCTGGAAGGGCTTCAGCAGGTGGGAGGTGAGAAAATAAAGCCAAGGTTTGATAGGAAGCAAACAGATGGTTAATGATATGTGGGTTGGTAAAAGGCATGGTTTGGGAATAATCTCACGATTTCTTCTTACCCTTTTGTCTTCATGCCAAACAGGTGTGTCGAAATCCAAAGAGTGGAAGGTTGCATAGTTAATTTAAGAGGCTAGAAAATTAAAATAGCAAATTTCCCCGGGAAATGCTAAGTAGCCAAAATAAAATCTGGATATCTTTCTTTATTGAGGGTGATAGATGACCTGAATTTTTCCTTGAACAATTAAGACTGATTACTTTGATTCTGCACATTAATTTTGTGGTGTCTACTTGATTGACAGTTATATACATATTTAGAATAGAAAATGGAATTACTTAATTATGTTTTCATATTAAAATAAATGTTTTGCTTTATTACCATAGACATATTTTAATTGATAGAGTAATCACTTTTCTCAAATAGATCCTCTTTCCTTTATCCTTTCTGCCAGGATAGATGGCGGACAGGCATGTACTGTCAACAAAATTTTATTTATTTTTCTTTATAGAAATGAGACTTCACTATATTGCCCAGACTTGCCTTGAACTCTTTGGCTCAGGTGATCCTCCCACCTCAGCCTCCCAAGTAGCTGGGACTATCAGTGCAAGCCACAGCACCAGCAAACTTTTGCCTTATATTCAATTATTTTGTCTAATAATTCAATTAGACAAAAGATCCTTCTCAATCTTAAAAAGAAAATTGCATCTTTTCAATACTTTTACATTCACTTGTATATTTAGAAATCTCCATCATTCTGGAAGACTTAATCATCCAATGCCACATAAAGATCCTATAGTTTTGACACGTTTCAGATTTTATTCTCTACACACGATTGAGTGTAAAGAGTATAACATCTCAAAATGTTTACCAAATAAATCAGAGTCACCAGAAACCTTGCAAAAAAAATGCGAATCCAAATTCTATTCTACCACAGATACTTCCACAGATCTGCCAGAGATGGAACTCAAAATTTTCTATTTTACATAAACATCTGATGTAATCCTTATGCACACCCTTGAAGTCTCAGATCCATTGCTATAGATATTCTAGCAAAGATTCACTATAAGGACTTCTAATTTTAAAGTACTATTGGTTATACACACCTTAAGAACATCTGCATCAAGAGCCACATAATATGGTCAGTAAAAACAGTGGACTTAGAATCATGGAACATAAATCCTGTAAGACTTAGTATCTCTGCATACTTAGACAAGTCTTTTAAATTCTCTAAACTTTGGTTTAGGTATCTGTTTCACTGAGGGGTTAAAGACTGTTTTATTCCGAGTCCTAATTGCCATAATTTTAGAATTAGTATCATGCTTTGAATTGGTATGATCAATTCAATCCTTGGAACTCTATAGTCAATATGGGATACCAATAACTTACGTTTCAACATTCAATAGTAACATGTAAATGTGTACTTATTATTGCCGCTGAACTATTTTATAATAAAATGGTTATTTTCTGTTTACAATAATTTGAAAGTGTGAAAGATTTTAACAAAATATAGCTAGCCTGAGTATTAAATCAGAAAAGTGATTGAAGAAAACTTCTCATTTACATGTATTAAATGAATGTTCATTGCTTTGTAGTGGGAGAAAGAAAATAAAATTCTTAAAAATCTCTGTTACATATTAACATCTAGATACTTAACATGTGAAAGAAACCTGTCAATGATAAAATCTCCTCAGTGATCTTCTTAATGTGACTTTTAAAATTCTATACTTCAAAAGAACAAAATAATCATATTTTAAATATCTCTTGAAAATATTTTAAAATCATCTATTAATATGTCTTTATTATGCATTGAGTAAGCCCTGTAAAATTTATCCTGATAGAAAAGAATTGAGATAATCATCACATGCATTATCATGAATGGAAAAGCTTTCAACTATTTAAAGTAGACTCACTTAAAACTATTTGATAATACTGCTAAGAGGACAACAGATGTTTAGGCATCCAAATAAAGCTTAGGTGTGCAGAATGTCATTCGGAAATTGTTTGCAGATTGCTGGCAGCCACACATGACAAATACATGCTCTTAGTATCACATTCCCCAGGGCGTTGTTAGAATTTTTCTGAAGGTGACTAGACCATTATCACAAAAACACAAATTTCAACCCTGGTCCTATTCTTTAGTAGTCCATTTGCCACGGAAATAATAATAAAAAAAATCAATGGAATCACTTCTCTGTGACATGAAAAATGTAATAATGTTAAGTGTTCTTAGATGCAGGTAACATGATAAAGAATATTTGTAGAGATTTTAAGAAGAGATGCCTCTCACCAAAGGTCATATGTGTATACAGTCTTAGGTATTAGCCACTGTACCAACTTCTCTGAGTCATTCATACTTCTCATCAGGAATTGATGCTGAGTTTTCCTAACTCAAAACAGAAGCATCTTGATAACACGTATTTAAGGTTATTCTTTCACATTATTTGCATAATGATAGTTGTATATTTTACTTTCAGTATGCATAGACCTAAAAAACATATTTGTGCTGAGTAACCAGAACAATAATTGCTTAGAAAAGGGTTTCTTTTTTTTTTTTTCATTTATGTCAGCAGGAATAAGATTTATTCAGGAAAAGCAAATATATAGAGTATAAATTGAGGTACATAGTTCTCCAAATTTGTATTTGGTTTAAATAGTAGGTTGCCGTGCCTCTTCATTAAGACACGTTAGAACATCAGCATATGCTTATTGTGCACAAAAGTGAAAAATTATATTTTATTGTATTATTTTACCCTCAAGGTTAATTGATTTGTGATTATTTGATGTGTTAAGCACAATCTAGATTATAAAATTGAGACCAGAAGTTCCAATAATATTCACAGCAGTCTGTTCGTTAGACAATCTATATGTATGCTTAATATTTTTATGAATGTTAACTCATAGGAGTATAACAATATCATTTATTCACAAATAATACTTGAGTAATTTCTATATGCCAGGTCTTTTTATGGGCCCTTGGGACATACCAAAATATAAGATAATCAAAACAGACTTCATTCTCATGGACCATACCTGATAGGGGGAGAAATAGAAAACAAAAAGGTGGCCAAATAAATTAAAAGAGAGATGTAAGTAGAATTCCATGGCTAAAATAAAACAAGACAGTGGGGTGGAGAGAGAGAGACCAATTTCTTTAGATTGGATAGTGTCTGAGAAGACAGTTGAGCTGGGAATTGAATTACAGAAAAGAGCTACCCCTATAAGGAAAAGAGAAAGAATAGCAGTACAAAAGTCCTGGGTTAGAGGGAGCATAGCATATTCCAAAGGGAAAAGGGAGTGTGCCCCAGGGAGCAAGAAGTAGGGGCATGAGATGTCCCACAATATTACCTTCACTTTTCCCAAAACTGATGAGCTCTATATTGCGAAGTCAGGAAAAATTTTAATACCTCTATTTTGAGCATATTTTGAGAAACATTTTAATCATATGATTAACATTTGATCTATACATTTCATTTGCATAGTTTCTCTTTGTCTTTTACTAGGTTTTCCTTTCTGTATTTTCCTTCTAATGATACATCATCCCCTAATCATTGGAATGCATTTGAATTAGCAGTTTTTCTTTAAATGAATATAAAATTGGATCCCTCAAAAGCATGAGGACTTCAGATTTTTTATTTCTTGGAAAAGAAATATGCTCTCTACATACTCTCGCAACTGTTTTCTGTTACCCAGCATAGTTCATTCAGCCAAAAGCCCCCATTGGCTGTGAAATCAATCAAGGCTTCTCTTGCACACATACCTGATGAGCGCTAGCAGTAGGTGAATGTAGTAATAGCTCATATTTTCAAAACTTTATGATTTTCAATGAATTGCTGTTGAAGAGTTAATAAATTAAATAAAATGCATCTTTATTCCTGTAAATTCAACAATTTATGTTCCTAAGAAAACTCAGCTTTAAGTTCCACTTCTCCCTAAATCAGGCTGATTTTTAAGAATGAAGGCTTTTCAAGGAGCAATTTACTTTGTCAACTGATTCTCAAACTGATGAGCCAGTTCACAAAAGTGAGCAATTCAGTATTTTGAAAGACCACCAAAAAAATGTCTCCAAGATATTCCACCAAACTGTGCCGTATCTAATCCATAGAAAAAATCGTTCTTTGGCTTCATGGTGGTCTATGAATAGAGGAACTATATAATTTGATTTTCAAAGGCAGGCACTTTTGAGATTAAAAGGAGGCTCTATTAAAAACTATGGTGGGACCATAGTTATAAACCAGGACTGTCCCTGGTAAACTGGGATGTATGAACCCTCTATCTATGAAGCACAGGTCTGAGAAACCTTTAGAAAATTATACTTTATCTCTTTAAAGAGAAATATGAAGCACAATAAATTGTAAACATTTTTTTTTCTTGAGATAGTGTCTCGCTATGTTGCCCAGGCTAGTCTCAAACTCCTGGCCTCAAGTGATGTTCTTACCTCAACCTCCTGAGTAGCTGTGATTGGGGCATGTGCCACACAGCTCTTGGCTTGGTAAATTGTAAATATCTTTTATGAAGGACGAGACTGACCATTTGGGCCACTATTATGTATAAAGCCTCTGAGAAAAGAACTTTTATCTGAGGAATGCAAGTCCTTTGAATTATCAGCCCCAGAGAGACATTAAAATAAGACCACAGTCATGTCCTACTTTCCCTTTTGAGTTATGTATTGAGGAAACTGCAACAATAGTCCCAGCGTGCCACCACTTAACCTATTTATTGCCAAGGGTCAAAAGGCCTATTGCAGAAGAAGAGGCACTGAGAATTTCTCAATAGTGACAAGTAAATATCTCCTCTCTAGACCTGGCCACCTTTGGGAATTAAACTGGTATTGGCCATATTAACTTTAAGCTTTATTTAACTCATGGCTTGGAAACCTGTCTACCCTTGAATATGAACTGCTGATTCTCTCTGTATAATTAACTGACTCATATTAAAGAGCAGAGCAGGATGGAGAATGGGGATAAGAAAACAGGTGCTGTAAAAGGAAATAAAAAAAAAAAGGGAGGGTGCTGGGCGCCGTGGCTCATGCCTGTAATCCTAGCACTCTGGGAGGCTGAGGCAGGCGGATTGTTTGAGCTCAGGAGTTCAAGACCAGCCTGAGCAAGAGCGAGACCCCCCTGTCTCTACTAAAAAAAAATAGAAAGAAATTATCTGGACAACTAAAAATATATAGAAAAAATTAGCCAGGCATGGTGGCGCATACCTGTAGTCCCAGCTACTCGGGAGGCTGAAGCAATAGGCTCACCTGAGCCCAGGAGTTTGAGGTTGCTGTGAGCTAGGCTAACGCAATGGCACTCACTCTAGCCAGGGCAACAGAGTGAGACTCTGTCTCGAAAAAAAAAGAAAAAAAAAAAAAAAAAGGAAGGCGAAGAGATAGAGCAGAAAAAGTTAAAAAGAGAAGGAAAAGAAAATGAGAAAGTAGAAAAAGAAAACTGAAATAAGAGTAAAACCACAATGGTGCATAGTGTTTCTCACATTTTTACTATTCATTTTACCTCTTTTGTAATTGAATATGTTAGATACAATGAGAATCTTATAGAAATGAGAAAACCATGAAATATTCTGAAATATCTCAGACCCAAACAAATTTTGACCTGCCTAGTATCCCACAGCTAGTAAGTGGCAGAGTTAGTTACCAAGCCTATGTCTCCTAATTCTTCAGCCCCACGTTTTATTTACAGAAGAGTGCTTTCCTTTTATAATGTGCTAATAAGCTTTTCTTATAAAATTTCAAATTGGAGTTTTTCCATTAAATTCTAGTTTCACCACTTTATAAATGCTATACTTATTTTGAAGATTCCAAGCACAGTCGTTTCTGAAATATTCATCTGTTCTTCTTTTTTCCCAGTTTTTAATTTTAATAAATCATTTAGCTCTCTTTACAGAAATAATATAAATTTTGATACTCAAAAAATATTTTATCAAATAAATGAATGAATTAAAAAAGCAGTATCTCTGCAGGCTTTATTCAACTATGATTTTTCAAATTAAAATGAGTTGAAAATTTATGTCCACACAAAAACCTGAATATCAAAGTTTATAGCAGCTTTATTCACAATTGCCAAAACTTGTAAGCTATCAAGATGCCCTTCAATAGGTGTATACAGATTGTGGTACATCTGTACAATTAAATATTATTCAGTGATAAGAAACAAGGTTTGAAGCCATGAAAAGTCATGGAAGAACATTAAATGCATATTTGCTAAGTAAAAGAAGACAATCTGAAAAGACTACATGCTGAATGATTCCAACTATACAACATTCAGGAAAAGGTAAAACTATGTAGAGAACAAAAAGATCAGTGGTTACGAGAGGTTTCAGGGGTAGGGGAGACATGAATAGGTAGAAAACAGGAGATTTTTAGGACAGTATAACTTATATGACACTAGAGTGGTAGATATGTGACATTATGCATTTGTCACAACCCATAGAATGCACAATACAAAAAGTGAGCCCTAGTGTAAACTATGCACTTTAGTTTATAATAACATATCAATATTGGTTTATCAAATATAACAAAGGCACCACACTAATGCAAGATGTTAATAGTAGGGGGAACTGTAGGGGTAGGTTGAAAGAAAGGTATATGGCAATTCACTGTACTTACTGCACAATTTTTCTGTGAATCTAATTATACTCTAAAAAAGTCTATTATAAAAAAATCCTAAAATGTTTATATTGATAAAAAGGATCAATTTGTGGATGGAGGTATTAAAACTTTCATTAAAATGAGCATGATTTGTATACAATTTCTACTCTTTCTCAAATCTCATTTAAACTACTGTTAATAGAGCAACATTTATCAAGGAACTTTTTTGTTCAAGACTGTATGTTGGTGCTACTAAGACAAAGAAATGTAAATCATGTTTTTTACCCTAAAGAATTTTGTCTTTCTGTGTAAACAGAACATAGATATAACATATTATATAACAATACAAAGTAATATAAATAGAACACTGTTATATAATATATATAATATATATCATGGAACACTGATATATATATAACAAAACAATGTAGTGTATGCTGAATGTCAATAATGAGAGATGGAGGAGTCCATAAATAATACAGAAATTAAAGTCAGCCTATATAAAAGCCAGACTTAAGGGAGAAGACTGTTGAAACTGGAATGAACAAAGGCATTGTTTAAAAGGCCATGGCAAAACCAGTTTGGTTGCAGTAAAATCTCTTATAGAAAATCAGTTAGAGATAAACTTAGAGAACAGAGACCATGTAATGAGACAGTAAGAAGTCTGGCTTTTAATTTGCATTTTATTTTTTAAGTAATAAGATGCTAATAATAAAGGAGTCTAAGCCAAGAACTAGAGAAAGATTAATCTGGTTTGAGTATGAAGATAAGGGCACAATTAGGGTAGCAGAATTGAAATTAAGGAAGAAGAATCACAAACAGTATCAAAGGTTAAAAGATACAAAATTTGAAGTTAACATTAGAGATGAACTAAAGAAAGTTTGGTACTATTAAACATCCAGTAAATTCCTAGTATAATGGGAGAAATAAAAACAGGAAAATAGCCCCACACCATGAAAATATAAAATCTAATTAGGAAGTGAAACATACAAATATGAAGCAAACAGAAAAAGTGTCAAAGCCACATGAGTGAAGCATTGCTTACTGGAAGCTCTATATGATAAAGCAATACAGGCAACAGAAATTTTCTTCTAAGCTACACTACTCTGGGTAAGAGATAACACACAGTGACTTGGCATTTTCATGACTTCCCATAATCCAAAGCACCTTTATTTCATGTCCAAAATCACCATTCTTGTGTTTCGCTAAAATAAACTAACCACTCCCACTTCTCAGTTAGGAAATTGTCAGGGGTGAACACTAGATCTGCCACCAACTTATCAAATTCTTCTGGTTTCAATGCTCTCTTTTTTTAGGTCATGCTCAAAACAATCCCTCCCACAGGATTCTGACCCTTTCTATCTAAGCTACCCAGAGGCCAATTACCTAATACAGTCTCCTATACAGGAGTCAATTTAGAGTAGAAATTTGTGCCTAAAGCAATGTATGCAAAGCATGAAATAAAGGCTACAAATGCTTCTAAAGTCATACAAACACTGCAACATCAGAAAGAGGAAAACCATATAAAGAAATGCATTTCTTTGTTTTATATGCATGGGTATCTAGTATTTTTACATTTTTAAAAATCAAAGTAATAATTTAGATATTTCCAAAAGTTTATAAATGAAAAGTAAAATTCTCTTTCTTGCCTTACTTGGATTTTCAATCATCAGAAATAGCCATGTAAAATTTCCTGTGTTCTTCTAAAAAGATTTCTACACATAAACTATATATATACATCAATATATTAATATTTTACACCAATTATATAACCATATGTACAACTTGCTTTTCTTTTGGACACCTTGAATTAAATTTTATGTAGCTTTCCACAGCAGCATATATAAGCTTACCACATCCATAGAGCAATCATGTGGAACTCTATATCATTGATGTGTCATAGGTTATTTAACTAGTACCCATTTAGATGGTTTCATTTTTGCTGTTACAAGTAAAACTGAATAAACATTCTTGTATTTTGTACCCACTTGTCTTAAAATTTCTGGATCACACAGTATGAGTAATTTTTGTTGCATTGTTGTTGAGATAGTACCAGTTTGTCATCCAAGGGTTTGTATAATTCTTTTTTCTATGCTCACCAATATGGGAAAGTCTATTTAAGCACCTTTAGGGTTACTGGCCACTTGTATTTCTTTTATTTAAAAAGTCCATTCAGGACCTTGCTCATTTTTCTATTAATTATTTTTTTGCTATGTTCTACAAGTGTTCTTTGTATATTAAAAAGATCAAATATGATTCCAATTTTACTTTTGCATTTTTGACACTGTTCATGATTTTTTCCCCTACAAATATTTCTAATTATGTTCAAATTCACCAGTCTTTAATCATGACTTTGAGGTTTATAATATAAAAGAAGGCATAAGCACTCATATATGGAAAATTATACCAAAGTTATTTTCTATAATTCAGTGGTATTATTTTATTCAAATTCTTTATTTAGCTACAATTTGATTTGCAGTAGAAGACAGGTATATTGCCACTACAATTTTTTGCCAAAAGAGTTAGCCAGTTATTCCCTCAGTGATTATTGAATATTCCACCATTTTCCCATTGATTTAACCATGAAATTTGCTATTTATTTGAATTCATTCCTGGAATATCTTGAATAGTTCTGGTTTCACTTAACTGCTTATACCAATCCCAAACTGTTTAAATTATTATGACATTATAATATGTTTTAGTATCCAGCATGGCTATTCCTTTTATTACCCTTCTTTTTAAGATATGCCTTGTCAAATCTCATATGTTTATTTTTCCATATGAACATTAGTAGTATTTTTACTACTAATTATTAAATTATTTGTTATAAATAATTAGTATTACTAATTACTATTAGTAATTTACTAGTTGTCAATTTCATAAGAACTCTTGATAGTTTTAAACATCTTACATGCATTTATAAGTTAATTTAGGGACAATTTACATATTAACACTATCAAACATTTCTATATATGAACAAGTGTGTACTTCCATTGGTTCAAGTCTATTTATATACTTGAGTTTAATTTTAAATTTCTCTCTTATAAGCTTTATTCCACATTTATGTACATACAGACTAAATGTTTATACCTAGATAGGCCAAATATGTTTGCTTTTATAAATGGAACCTTTCTACCTATTATATTTTATAAATTTTCATTGCATACAGACTACTAATTTTTATGTTTCCACCTTTTATGTCCCATCACTTCACAGAAATCTCTTACTAGTTCCATTTATAGTTGTATTTCTTGTACTTTCCATGTATAGCATATCATGTACAAATCATTTCAATAGTTTCTCTTAATTCCTTATGGAAACACACAACCTCCCAAGCCTGAATCAGGAAGAAATAGAAATTCTGAACAGACCAACAATGAACAGTGAGATTGAAGCCGGAATAAAATATCTCCCAATAAAAAGAAAGGCCTAGACCAGATGGATTCACAGCCAAAGAAAGAACTGGTGGTACTTGTTCTACAACAAAGAACTGGTGGTACTTGTTCTACAGAAATTATTCCATAGCATAGAGGAGGAGGGAATCCTCCCTAACTCATCTATGAAGGTAGTATTACCTTGATACCAAAGACAGGAAAGGACACAACAACAACCAAAAATACTACAGACCAATGTCCCTTATAAATGTAGATGCAAAACTCCTCAACAAAATATAAGCAAAACAAGTTCAATAACATGTCAAAAAGATAATTCAACATGATCAAGTGGATTTCACCCCAGGGATGTAAGGATGGTTCAATTTGCACAAATCAATAAACATGATTCACCACATAAACAGAAGCAAAAGCAAAGACCATATGATCATCTCAATAGATGCATTAAAAGCATTTGGTAAACTGGAACAAGACAAGGGTGCCCACTGTCACCACTTGTATTCAACATAGTATTGGAAGTCCTAGCTACAGCAGTCAGGCAAGAAAATAATGTAAAGAGCATCCAAGTTGGGAAAGAAGATGTCAAAGTATCCCTGTTTGCTGGTTATATGATCTTGTGTCTGGAAAACCCTAAAGACTCCATCGAAAGACTCTTAGAGTTGATAAATAAATTCAGCAATGTCTCAGGTTACAAAATAAATGTACACCAATCAGTATCATTTCTATATACTATTAACAATCAAAGGAATCAAATCAAGGACTCAATACCATTCACAACAGCTACAAAGAAAATAAAATAGCTGTGAATATACTTAACCAAGGAGGTGAAAGATTTCTACAAGGAAAACTACAAAACACTGGTGAAAGAAATCATAGATAACACAGACAAATGGAAAAACATCCCTTATTCATGGATTGACAGAATCAACATCTTAAAATGTCCATACTGCTTCGAATGATTTAAAGATTCAATGAAATACCCATGAAAATACCAAGATCATATTTCACAGATCTCAAAAAAAATAATTCTAAGATTTATTTGGAAACAAAAAGAGCCCAAATAGCCAAAACAATCTTAATCAAAAAGAACAAATCTGGAAGCATTACATTGCCTGATTTCAAATTATACTACAAGGCTTTAGTAACCAAAACAGCATAGTACTAGCATAAAAGTAGAAACATAGAACAATGGAACAGAATAGAGAACCCAGAATTAAAACCATATAGATCTTTGACAAAGCAGACAACAACACACACTGGGGAAGGAAACCCTATTTATTATAATAAATGGTGCTTGGAAAATTGAATAGCCACATGCAGAACAATGAAACAAGACTCCTATCCCTCCCCATATACAAATATTAATTCAAGACGGATAAGACATGAAACCATAGAAGCTCTGGAAGATAATGTAGGGATAACTCTTCTAGACATTGGTCTAGGTAAAGAATTTATGACTAAGATGCCAAAGACAAATTCAGTAATTATAAAAATAAATAAATTGGACTTTAAATTAAAAACCTTCTGGACAACAAAGGAAATAATCAATAGAGGAAACCTACCTAACTACAAAGGATCTTGGAAGTGGAGTTTCCCTATAAGTATGTGATTAGTGGAAAACTAGATATACATGAACACTAATGTTCCAACTGCCAAATATAATGGGAGTTGATTCCTTCTTGAAGCAAATATTATCTCCATCAAAATGCTATAATTTATAAATCAGTCATAGAATAATGGAAAAATCATGAAGATAAGGCTTCAAGCCTTATCTTGAGCAGGTCAAAACTCTTGAGATCCTGTTTTATCTGTAAAATATAGGGAAGACCTTGGTCTACCTCATCTCATGATCCTTGTGAGGATCTCATAAGATAATATACTTGTAAGCAACTTACTGCTAGAAAATGCTGTATAAAACATGAGTTATTATTTTCCAAATCCTCCTTTTGCATAAGAAAAAGCCATTTATCAAATTGATAATTTAACCACTCAGAAAACAAATGACTTTTTAAAATCACATTCATAACCAGTAGCATTTAATAAGTGGGCTGTTTTCTAAAGCCAAAGATCTCTATATATCAATATTGGACCAAATGCAAAAACTCAATATGCATTACCCAGTTATACCTAAGATATTAATTGCTATCTTCAACATTATAGATTTGTACTTTCTCCTAGGAGAAATATTTGTTTATACCTAGTGTGCACATAACTAAAATAGAATGAGTAAATCTATGCTTAATTATGAGAGGTAAGAATTTCCCTGTGACTATAAGTTGTCTCCTTGCTTCAGTAGATTTTCATGTAGCAACACTGATATTTAGAGAGGAAAAAAAATTTCAACTTTCATTACATTGTAAGTTTTACAAATCACGTATCAGTCTTTATAAGAATTTAACAACTAAATCAAGAAAGCATTTAACATTTGATATTCAATCAATATAATCAGTCTTTCCAGGAGATTTCTTTATTTCTGAGCAGGGCAAAGAAATGTAGGGAGGAAATGTATTCAAGAGAATAGTTTTATTTTTGTTAATGCTAAAAAGTCTTGGAGATTCAAGCTAGTCCTCGGCTAGCTAGATGCTCTGAGTTCTCTGGGTGTGGCTCCCAGACAGCAGCAAAGGAAGAAAGAGGCCAAAAATGGGGTGGGAGACATTAGGATCCCTGAACTGCCTTCTTAGCTTTGGCTGGGAGAGCCTCCCATGGTTAAGCACTCCCCTGTCCAGCCATCTGTTTTCTCCATCCTTTGAAGAAGTAAGTTTATGTAAACCTATCTGTATGCATGTGTATGGGAGAGAGATGTCAAACATAAGCCACTTAAACAAGTGGTTCCAAGGGTCTTTTTGATAATGAAGTTAATAGGTCAATCAAAAATAAGATTGAGAATCCCTGATCAGGAGTAGCTTACTATAATAGGAATTAAATCTCCATCCTGTCCAAGCTGAGATACATTAGAAAAAATTTTGAAAAGGCACCCTAGGAAATCAGGCTTTCTATATTACGACAGATTATTATCCCTATGTGACAACCCTGCAGATCAGCTCCAAATAATAAATACATGCCTTTAAGTAATAAGGTACCTGCTACTATGGTACTGGCTTTTTAAAAGAGTATAGGTAGGTTCCAGATGAAATTATGCACGTTTTACAGAGAAAACCTCTGAGATTTTTACTTTTGACATGGGCTTTCTAAATTACAAAATGGACATTTTCTCCCAATTCACTGCTACTTCCATAGAAGGCACTCTGTTGGGAAATTACACTATGCAATAAATTATGATTTGATATTTTTTTTGCAAGTACATTTCTTATTTATGCTTTAGTCCTTACCCTCTTTTAAGGGAGTAATGAACTGTTTGTTAGATTCTAAATAAAGCACAATGGATAAAAATGGCAATGAACATTAAAAATATTTCTAAAGTAGCAAACAGTTTAAAATAGCAAAAAAATTCTTTTAAAAATCCTCTTAATTTTCTATTATAAAATATCCGTACATGATGAAATTGGGTCAGAGTATTTTTAGGTTAGAGGACAGCTCACTTCCCTTCCCACCTAGCTCTGTCATTAGTAATATGGTTCCTTTTGCATTTTTGTCAGATGCAGTACATGCTATCATTAGCAGAACTTTACCCTTCATTTTAGTTCATTTACTCCCCTCCACCACCAAGCTCTCACATTCTCTACATCAGCCTTAACACCTTTCAATTCCACTTGTATATTTTTCTAACAATGCTTCACTGACCTTCACAAGGACTTTCTGAGTAAATGAATGAATGAATGAATGACAAAATCTTATAGATTTCAAATTCCTATGGTTTTGTTCAGGATTGTCATATTTTAAAAAGCTCAATTTAAGCATATTAAAATACTAAAAAAATTTCATGTAATGATAATTGAGCTTTCTTTCAGAAAACAACTGAAATGTTTTCTATCAAAATTCTATGCATGTAGTATTTCACTCCAAAACTATCAAATATAGCTGTCACCTTAGGGCTATATTTTCCTCATTATTTTAACCAGATTTAATGATTAAGTTGTTTAATGCCTACCCTTATCAAAGATGTTTCTTGTAAAGTGGCACTAACGTTCATATTTAGAAAGAAAAGGCTTATATTTTATTTTCAATTTACCAAATGTTGTAGTCACTCACCACGGGGATAATGTTAGCAATCTGGCTTTAAGGTGTAGAAATCCTGTTTTGTGGTATAACAGGGACTTTCATAAAGGCTCCATTATGCCCTCTGAGAAAATGAATTGACATGCTAGGCCCATCACCCCTGCTTTTGGTGTACCTCACAAAGCTGTTATCTCTTTCATTTCTATTAGAGTTACAAAATTTTCAAAGAACCGTTTTGTTGATTTTCTCAATTCTCTCAAATTTTGCAATATTAAATCACTGTCCTATTTGCATATGAATACCTTGTAACAGTATTTCTTTTTCAAGGTACTGTGGTGCTAACTATCAGCCCTGGGAATTAATCCAAATACCAGCCTCTGAAGATCGCCTTCTTTGGTATCTAATCAAAAGCATCAACACCATGACAGCAGCCCTGCTGGGAATCCTGTCGGATTTCATTTATCTGAACACATTGGATAAGCGAACCAACAGATAAGTGCTTTGAAATAACCGCTTCTCTGAGTTTGCATTGGGTTGCCACAATGATTTTGTAGTGGAAATACAAACCAGTTAATAAATATTCACACTGAACGTATGATGCAATTTCTTCTTACACTTATTTGGTTACTGTGGGCCATGTTCTCAAAGGCCAATTTGAAGTTAGATTTCATAGTTTTACAAACCAGAATTGTCCAGAAAAAGATATCCATTCATCCTCATCACACTTACCAATACCATTTGCTTTCCATCCCAGGCCTTTGTAATTTTTCCTAAAATAACATTTCTTTTAAGCCCACTTAATATATTGTCTCTAGGCATGTGACTCTTAACACATTCTGAAAAACTTCTCAAAGGAACCTCAAAGGTTACAAAATGTGGCATATAGCAAATTACCCTCCCCAGTACTAAGAAGACTCACTGAGCAACCACTGAATACACACAAGGCAATATTACTGGGCAAAAACCAAAACCACACCCATAAGATGATTATACTAATCCAGTTGTTAAGACATTAAGCACATGGAACAGCTAATGAACAAATCAGTGCATATATAACAATGTGGGAATTTAAAATACAGAAAATAAATGCATAAAGAGGTAGAGAGGATCTCATACTAAAGTAATTAAGAAATACTTCATTAAATCCAGTCTTAAGTAGGGCTTTGGGCCCTGAACAGTAAGGAGGTTGGCAGGATAAATGAGTGGAAATCATTTCAACCAAGAAGACATTATAATGTTTGATAATCATAGTTTTGAAAACAGTGCCAATATGAGAGAAGAAAGTATATTATGGAAAAATAAAAACAATACCAAAAACTCCTAACCAAACAGAGGTTTTCTTTTGAGCAGTTGCAGAAAATAAAGAGCAGTTGGATGTATAGGAATTTCGGAGAGCCTTTCAAACCAGATACAGTTGTGGCAAGTGGAAGATATATCAATATGGAGGGAAATAACATAAGTGTAATAGAAAAATCTGAGTAATTCTATATAAAATTAGACAATGACTAACTTGTTCACTTCTTTGTCACCGTTTTTCTCATCTTTTGAATTTGAAGGATGGATAAAATAACTCCAAATCCCTCCATCCTCCTGCCAGCTCTACCATTTTATGGATATATTCAATCCCAAACCTTGCAATACACACACACAATCTGCAATGGGTATGAACAAAAAAAATGTTTCCTCCAAGTGGGGTACTCAGGAAAGGCTTAATGGGAACTGTGACATATTGAATAGAATCTTAAAGCATGAAAAGAACTTAGACTAGTAAAATGGGCAAGACTTAAAGACAGTGAAACTTTGATAAATAAAATTGTTTTTCATTTTCCCTCCATCCTGGAAAATTATATTCTAGTCATACTTTGTATAGATTCAAATATCTTATTTTCCGGGAGTGGAAATGTTTTGGTTTCTGTAGGACATCTTTCTGGATAGGGAAGTTTTGGATGGGAAAGAATAAGTACAAATGATTGAGGGATGAAGATTTATATACTTCAATGGCCCAACATTTTGACGAAGAAGGCAGTGAACAAGAAGTGATGGGAAATCACCTTAATTGAGTGCCCACCTCTTTCCCTGTTAGGTGCTTTATTGATGTTATCTCATTTAACAATTAAGGCCAATTATAAATGATGTTTTTCACATTTTCCTGACTTGAGTTCTTATACTACTAACAAAATCAAACTCCTATAAATTAACTTAATTATGAATATCAGTCAGTAGCAGTTTCTGTTTATTAAATTTCTCCTCTAAAGATGTCGCAGGATTCAGAAGATCTGGAAAAATGAAGCTTGTCCACCGAAAACCAAAATGCACAAATGTGACATATTGCTCCTAACATGATTCCATGCAAAGGATTCTTATTACTTGGAAATGTTGAGCTTTCAATGCAAGTAGTATTGAATCAATGTCTATAGCTATGGTTTAAGTAAACTGACCTAAAAATGTTCCAAAAAAAACTACTTGCAGATATTTGTCACCCAATAGCACTCTGCTACTGCTCTGTAACTAGAAAATCCTATTTTGTGAAGCTTTAATGATCTTCTGCTGTTACAAAGGGCTCACAGTCACGACACTGTTATCATTTTTCATACTACCTTCTCACTTTAAGGTATTTTCTAACTTTATATAGCATCCTAAGTTCTATCCAAGAGCATTTCTCAAAATAAAACCAACCAATGCTGCCATCCTTTAGTTTGCTTTCCTTAACAAATGTAAAGACTGACATGTTTCATAAGGATTTATGCCTTCTATTTTTGCTTTTCATATTCAGGCCTTCTTTCCTCAAAAGAAAGAATTTCTTTCTTTTGTATCTTTCGCATTGTACCTTATATGTAACACTTTGTTGGGAAAACATAGTACTCAGTAATTTTTTTGTTTAATAATAAAATAGAATCCTAGAATACTAGACCAGATGGGTTATAGAATTTATATAGGTAGGACACTCTCATGTTACCGTTGAGGAAATGGGAATAGGCTCAGAGAGGTTGAAATAATTTAAATCAAGACTTTCCAGCTAGTCGGTAAGAACCTTAGTGTCTTAATGATCTCATGCTTTTGACATTTCTTATCTCATCTAGTCAGTAAATATTTACTGAGTACCTTATAAGTGGTAAGAATGACAGGAGGAGAAAAGGTGAAGAAGGCACCTAGCCTTATAGTTTCTCCCTAATCTGTGGAAATAGAGAATAAATAGGAAATATAATGGGATAAGTATAACATTATGTTAAGTACACTGGCTCAGAGGGTCGGACCTTATGGAGGAAAATATGTGTCATGTGAGAATGGAAGAATGAGGCAAAGTTAACAAAAGTGAAGGCTGGGGTGCATGAAAGAGGAAAGGGTGGGTTGGCCACGGGGAAGAAAGAAAGAAGACTGGACAGGTGAAGGCTGGGGAAGATCATGAGTGGCCTTGCAGCCTTGCTAATAAGTTTACAATTCATGTTTTATGATCCATTACCAGATTTTAAGTAGAAAGAAGACTTCATTGAATTTGTATTTTAGAATGATAACTCTGGGTGTCAGGTGGGGAATGAATGGGGTGGCGGAACCTTATACCTTTAAGAGCAGAAGACTAGTTAGAAGACTACTACAGTCATCCATGCAACAGACAGTGATAGCTTTTATTTGAAAAATAGTGAGCCTGCACCAATATTATTAAAGTAGGCTTTCCTTATTGCATCTATATTACCACGATGGGAATAAAAAAAGAATGTGTTTATCTTTGAGAAGTAAATTAACCTTGGCAAGGAACAATTTCATATTGTGAGAATTGAGACTACAAACCTTAATTATTAAAATGGTTCACTGCAACCCACAGATGGCATAGAACTCAGTTCTGATTCTAAAGACCAGCCATCCTGATCAAGACAGACAATATTTGCAATGCCAGGGCAGCTACTCCAGCCATGAATAGTCATGGCTTAATTCAAAATAGGAAAGAATTTTAAAATAAGCCTTCTTGAAATCCAAAATACTGGAATAGTCTATTTATTTGAAGATGTCCTCTTCAATTGCAAAAGCAAGTGCCAAAACATCAGCCAAGCTCTTGATTTCTCTGCCAATTCTGACTAGTTTTGTGGTTCTGCAGTTGCTCCTATGCCAACCTAATTTTTTTAAATTATTATGAGTCTGAACACTGGCAAGAAATGCCAAAGGGGAAAAATAAGATCAAATAATGTGATTGCATTTTTGTTCAAATTCATCCATTACCTAGGCAAGAGAATGCAATTAAGATCTTAAAAAGAAAAAAAAAGAGTATGCATTTACATGAAAGAAATCCATAAATTTTGCTTCTAGAAGAAATCTGTACACAATCTAATTTCACGTCATAATACATTATGGCAATGAATTCTGAAAAACCTACAGGGGTCTAAAAGCAGAGGAAATACTTAAATATTATATATAGCAATGTTTCTTTAAGAAATCTCATTCTTTGCATATTATGAAAAATGATCACAAAGCTAAACTAAGAAGAATCTGTAGAAATTTATATTCATTTCATGGATGTTGACCCTTTATTTTAACATCTTCTTTATTTGGCAAGTACTTTTTTTATAATCCATTAATTATTTTTTTAAAACTCCTATCAACAAAATGAAGGAGATGATCCAACTATAAAATAAAAATAATATTTTACTTCAGACCAAACACCAAAAGGCTATCAGAATATAATTGCTATTTTTTTATTATTATAAGAGTCACAAAGAACTGGTTTCTCTCTGTCTTTCCAGACTCATCTCCCATGATGTATCTGGGACCATGTTTCCTCTGATCTGGACTCCACAGTTCCAAACACACCTCAGATATTCAGGCCAGTTTTTCACAGAGAACAGGCCTTCCTCCTAGAAAAGTGTTAGTCATCATCAAAGGCTTAGATTAAAAATATCCTTCTTTGCACACAATTCTCTCATATCTCCAAGAAGAATTAATTATTCTCTTCTTTATGCTTCTATCAAACATTATTACTGTACTCTTGATTTGCAGGCTCATAAACAGATAAATGCAAAACACCATATTTTAATTTGCTATAGTTTTTCATATCCCTCAATATACTCTGAAATATATCTCTGTGACTAGATACCTAGACAGAATGATGATATATATAACTAATACTGATATATACATTTATAAACTCATATTTAATTTATAATAATAAATGATTATTTATTACTATGATGTGCCACGTCCACAGTATATATGTATATTATAATCTGATACTCAAAAAATGCTTGATGATTAACTAAAGTAGATGAATTAAAATAGTACTAGTGGTATCATAATAACATGGTTATCAATACTATGATAAAATTTTAAAAGTTTACATATCTAACTAAAAGTGTCAAATTTATAAAATTTTATAATTGCATAGATATGATAATATTTATAAATAATTCCCAAGTACACTGACTGAAATCTACCCCTGTTATTCCACAGAAGAAAAAATTATTGAAAGTAAACTTTTTATTAATTATTTTAGTGAGCACTCATTGATAAGCTATCAGCATGGCACTGTGCAAGGCAAAGCACTGAGAACACACATGGGAATAAAATTGGACCTCTGCCCTCACTGTGTTCTTGTGTGGTGGGGTAGACAGGAACAGGAACAGATAAATGAAATTGATGTGAAATGGAGGCATGTTCAAAATACAGTGAGATTGCAAAGATGACAATGGTGAACTCTACCTGAAGAAGTTAGAGAAAATGCCTAGTGCTACGTGAAGTTCCCCAGGAGAATAAGACAAGAAGGGTACAACAGGAAGAGGGAGTGGTGTGCACAAAGTCACTGAGACTTGAAAACTGTGGCTCATTCAAACAACCGCCTGTGACTAAGGATGACTGAAGCATTGGGCTCCAGTGGGAGAAATTTGGGTGGTGATAGAGAAACAGAGGTCAGATCTCCATTCTAGGAAAGCTCTTTGGAATGTATCTTGTGGGGAAGAAGTGAGGACTGAGACAGGGAGAAGAGAGGCGGAGAGTAGACTGTGCTCAGGGTCTAAGAGAGGGAACCCCTCAGCACACCTTTGACATCCCATGCATGTGTCTAGACACATTCTAACTATTGCATTCTGTGGATTTAGAAATTGGTTGAAATGTATAAAGATTAAAAGAATGACACTTCATTTAAGATTTAAGTTAAATCACCAAACATATATTGAATGCTTATCATGAATGTGACACCATTTTAAGAACTATAGGGTTGCTGAAGATGTACAAGATACACCTATTGTCCTCTAAAACTTTTTAACACTGATTTGGAAAGCAGAAACGTCATTATATATATATGTATATAATAAACATCTCTATGTATAATATATGTATGGCATACCAGTATAGTCATGATAGCACAGTTACAGCTACATGGTATGAGACAGCATTCAGCGGAGAAATCTTGTTGAGTACCACTCTGCAACCTGTATAAACCTTTGGAATTTAAATAAAATAATTCAAGACTTACTAGACCAGACATAGAGAGCAGTTCTGAGGTGATTGCAATATTTGAATTCATCCATGGGAACTTGTGTTATATGGGGTCAAGAAAATAGTATGTTTTCTTCCCATACATATAATTTTCACAAAAATTCTTTTGAATTAATAAAATAAAACAGGATTTTTCTATTATACAGCATTTATAGTTATATGTTATCAGTCCTTCTTGGATATTTAAATAAACTTGTAGTAAATTAAGGAAAGTAAATGGTAAACTACATGCAATTCATTTATAAAAAGTCTCCATAATGCATATAGAAACTATATTCAACGTTTGGGATAAAAATAATATTCAACATTAATATTATCAACACAGGAAAAATAGAAAATAAATTTAAATGTAGAGAAACCCACAAGAACCTAACTTTTACATTTTCAATTTTGACATGCAATTTTTCAAACCTTACAATCCCTTAATATAGCTATTTATATTCTATTTCTTTACTAAATTTAACTATGCTTTCCCCATATGAGACTCAGGATGCTGACCTATAAAACAAAAAGAAATTCCAAAGTATATAGTATGGAAATAATAGAGGTTCATGATACACTAGGCTACTATTCAGGCTGAAAATAAATTGGTTTTCTTTAAGAAGAAGCCCTTTGTTAAAAGATATGATATGCCAGGATCTGCTTGTTCTCTTTCCCTGCACATCCCTCTTTCCCACAAGAGCTGAACCACTTTGAAGTGCCAGAGTCGGGGATAAATTTCATCCATTCGTGTAAAGAAGAGTTATTTTCTGTGCTCTCCAACCTACCTCCAATTTGTGAACTCAGCTCTGTTGATGACTTGGTTACTCTAATGGAAATGGTTGGTTTCCAAAACCCACCTTAAATACTTTGAGCTTTGGGGTGCCATCCTACTGGCAATGTCCTACCTCTGAGGAATGCAATCTTGCCTCTGAACTCCAGCCCTGCATCTGAGATCCCGCTGCTGGGGATAAATTTCCATATGGTGGCATTTTGCAGGCCTGCCTGCCTGTCTGATCTCAGCATGCCATCTGTTCAGGGACTCCCCATCACTAAGCTCTGACAGTCTCCCCAGACATTCCATTCAGTCCTTGGAGCTCTGACACCAACTGCCATTCTGCACTACCTCTCATTGCTGGTGACAATGCTGAATTTTATCAGAGCCCTGTGATACTGGAAAACAGTGAAAGTTAAGAAATCCCTCCACCATTTGTGTTCCAAGAAATGGCTTACTGCAAAGAGACACATTTCCCCATGTCACTTAGATAAGACTCCTGAATATACCCTGGTTTACCTAAAATAAGGCCAGACACAGATTCTCCAAGTTTCCATTCGTTGCCTCATAAATATAATAACTGGTTGACCAATCAGAACAAAACACTTGCTAATCAAACTTTAGTTAAGATTCTCTTCTTTCCCTAGATCTCTGAACTTTGGACCATCCTCAGTCTGAGCCAACACACAACCTTCCTTAACAGCCCTTCTGTAGAATAATCTAACTTCAGAATAAAACATTCTCCTCTCTGCTGTCTGATCACACTACCGTTGTTCACCCCACTCCCTCAAATCTGGTTCATGCTACATTCTAGCCTTGTTTATTCCTCCCTACAAAAGAAAATATATATATTTATTTATTTTTGTTTTTTTTTTTTGCCTAAGCCTTGAGACCTGGCAGACCTCACCAAGGGAGTGTTCTCCCTATTTCCCTGTTACAGACATCTCCTCCTTCTTCCTCCTGTCGTAACAGCCCCCTTTTCTGCTCTTGTAATAATCGTTTGGAATAAAGTCTCTTCTTACTTAAATCCAAATTTCTGTTTTATTTGACACCAGTCAGCGAGCTTTCTGCCTGCATAACTAAAGTGGCTGGATGTCTTCCTCTTGCCTAGAAATAGTTTTTGTCCCTCACTCCCACTAATCAAACCTATTTACAGCCATACTTTTATAATCACCCGCAGATACCACTCCCTAGACCCGTCCAATCTTTCTTTCAAAGCTTGCTACAGTGAACACGTACAGAATCTTTGCACCAGAAGTTATTACTATATTAGCTCTCTTATCTTAAAATTCATTCAATTCATAATATCTTTAATTAGTCAAAAATTTAGAAAGTAACATGCAAATTGCTTTTTAACTAATATTCTCTCAAGATGGATAAATTTCATTGGCACCAAATTTCTTCTTATCTCACACATCAGGAATGGAAGACTTTTAAAGAACGGATATTATAGAACTTGTCAGAAACTCACAAGCAAGGAAAGAAATAGTATAAGAAAATGTTACTTATTACTGGAGGAAAGTGCTTGATAACCAGTCATGCGTGGGGATGGCATCATTTGACTGAAAGTTTGTAAAAGCATTGGGGCCACAAAGTTCAGTTCAGGTAAATTCAGAAATGTGTTCTTTAAAAAAATCATAGTTCTTCCTTCAATTTCCTTGTAAAAACATACAGGATTAAGTGTAATTCCTTTTGCAGGAAGTTGTTGTGCTTCAAATGGCTAGAAAACTACGTGGGAAGCGGTGAGCACCCTCCTCTGTATGTCCTCTGTGTCCTCAGATGGCCACCGTAGGGGCTTGTTTTATGAAGTAAGATAAATATATTCCCACATATGCAAATGTATATATACATATGATATATTTAGTAATCTCAGTATTTTAAAAATGACATTGGTGATGTATCTTGTATGACTAAATAGGCCAAAAAACATGAGTTGTTCTTTTTTCTCTTCTAATCATAATGAGGCATCCTATTTTGGTCGATTTTGATGATATCTGAAATATTTGAGGCCTTTGTCTGTTGGGAGGTTTTGGCAACTCTTAAAGGAATGTGTTGACTCTACCCCTGCACCCTGTTCCTGCTGCTTCTAGAGGCTCCCGGTGAGCTGAGAATACTAAGCCGTGCAGCATGGCTGTGGTATGATAGCTAAGTGGCTGTATAATGTTTCATCTTCATAAGGGTGCCAATGCAGGGAAAGAATCTGGAGCCTCAGCAATTGGCACAATGTTCCACATACTACCCAGAGTGCTCAAATTCCAGCAAGAGCTATGAATGCACTAAAAACAACAATAACAACAAAAACATGTAAATGGGAAAAATTAATAAACACAGTATTATCAAGAGAGTTTTGTAGCAAATACATAAAGGAAACGCTCTATATCCAGAGTAAATAAATACTACAGGAAACTAAACTGCACTAAGCTAAACAGTTTTTAGAAATGCTCATCTTACCAGGTTGACATTTACCTTTTAAAAGAAATATGTCACGTCAGTTAAATTATCACTGGTTTATTTACTTCAATCTTTTTCAATGTCTGTTATTTTAAGAATAAATGATATAATGTGGTTATGTCAACTCCAATGAAAGTATTTTCTACCACCATCAAATACTCTAAATAATTGTAAGCATTACAAGCAGTGATTATATGCCAAAATTATGCATGTTGCCTAAGATCACATTTCTTATGTTTTCTGAATATTCATCACCTGGCTCTACAGAAGAGATCTGAATGACAAAATCATTACTAAATCTATCAAGTTGAAGATAATTTCTTATCCCTTAATATTCTAACACATCCCTATCCATGTTACAATTATGTATGGAGCACTTATTATGTGCCAACCATTGTGCTAGATGTGGGGTTTACAAAAATGAATGAACTGATCAGCTTGCAGTTTCACAATGAAGTTACCAGGTCTTTCACAAAAAGTGTTCTGTAAGCAAGTTTAGGAAGCTTCAAGATTTATACCCAAATATTTTAAGACCAATTAATAATAAATAATAGTGATGCATTAAGTTATTACCTAATGACTTAAAACAACTAATGTGCCTCATGAAGTTCCAAATATATCTCATCTGTACAACTGATGTTGTTTTACTCGTATGTCCAAAGAAAGGTAAAATCAGAAATATTCTAGGTTCATTTTACAGTTTAGCCAAAGGAAATCCTGATTTCTGTGACTCAGGTAAGTATATAAACATTTCATTCTCTTTAATTTTTATTGACTAGCTGAGTAAACACCAGTCAATTCCTTTAACTGAAAGCAAATTTTTTTATCAGAGAAGAGTTTCTTGCTAGTTAAAGAACTGTTACTTAATGTCTTAATTGGAACCATCTCTGTTCATCACTTACATCACCAAAGGCCAAACTCCTGTTTATCCTAGAAAGTCAGCCATGAGGCTGACACAGTGAATATATATAGTTTAGGTGAGGGTAAAAGATGTTTCTCAGCCTGAAAGGGCTACAAGCTCTTCATCTTCCCTATTTTATGGCAAAATGTTAACTAATACACTTTTATGAAGTGAATGCCTCCTTGTTAATTATTAAGCAAGTCTTTCATTTGTAATAGAGCTAAGTAATTTAACACCTTCCAGCCACTTTCTAGAACAAATGTATAATTGTAATTCTTTCAAAGCATTGGTGGAAGTACATAAAAGCCCCTGGAAATTGTTCATTTTGCTTACATGAAGCTGTTAGCTCAATTAATTACAAGTCATTGTCTTGCTATTATTTTTTTCATACACTTTCTTTCAACATTGCCATTTATTTAGCAGGAACCACACACACTTGGTTGCAGTTAAAGAAGGAAAGAGAATCAACAGTGATTGGAAAAGGGCACACTAGACACCCCACATTTCTCAGACCCATAGGATCATCTTTTACTTGCCTGTAGATGCTGTGTATGCAATACCTGTCTGTCTGGGTCCACTGTTCCTCAATGCCCATACATCATCAGACTCTGGGTCCTGCACCCCAATCTCTTCTTATACCAAGTCATTCTGTTCCTACCACACACATCACGTATCTCATGGAGAAGCAATAGGTATCAATGGATGGATGAATGACAATCAAAGGACAGGTTTAAACAAATGAGAGGGAAAACATGAAATCGGATTTTCAAATCATTGTTTAATCCAATCATGCTAATTTACAGGAGTCCTGTGGCTTTCTTGACTAATAATTTAACCAGAACAGCCTTCCCTCTGACTTTGTCCACAGACTTTGTGAAAATATAAATGGTGTAATTTAATGGGTTGTCAGAGAAATTGATAAAGACTAAGGAACTTTATAAGCCAGTCACTAAATTATTGGTAGCTTGAAATCAATCATGGTGGGCATTTATTTACACCTTGGAAATCAGCAAATGCTACAAATCAGTGCTTTTATTTATTTATGGCTTTTTGAGAGCCAGTTTACTAGCACACCACTGCTAAACCCTTGGTAAAGCTCTGACAAAACTAAGAGATGTTTTCCAATGTTCCTAATTTCCCAAGTAACCTGTCTAGGATATGCCATTTACATTTTCTAGCCACATTCTTTTGGTACATGTGCTTTTACCAACTCTTCTTCTTAGAGTTATAAATTTAATAAGAGTGTTAGCATTATAAATTAGCACTTGTTTTATTAAGTCCAAAAATGATTCTTTTCAAATGTCAATGAAGCTGGTAAACAAGCCATGCCTTCCTTATTTATACCAGTCATAATTTTATAGCACTCAGCAAAATCCCTTTTCAGCCTTGGTCTTTTCTGGCTAAAAAATTCTATTTATTTTAGACTCTCCCTATATTTCTGCTCCTCCTCTCAGCTCTTTTTAGTAACTCTTCTCTGGAACTTTTTCAGTTCAGATTTTTTACTAAATACTGCAGTCAGATTCATTTGCAGTATCTCATTTGTAAAGGAAAAAATAATCTGCCACATAACCACAAGAGAATGATGTCTTTTACTCTTTTGTTTTTACTTATAATGTCCTTATAGCTTAACAATAACAACAGCAAAACAAAATCTACGTCTTCACAACAAACAGAGATAATAAGATCAGACCACAACAAAAGAGATTAGTGGTTGAAGTTTATATTAGCTCAGAGCAGGAAAAGAACCTAATTAGATGCTTAATTTCAGATTTGTGGGAAAAAGAAGTGTTAAAATCACTTAATTGTCCTTTTCTAATTTTCCACAGAAGGCTATTTTACTTAGTAAGCCTACTATTAGGCATCTATTTCAATGTTTTGTTTTTAATATTATCAATGAAAATAAAATCATTCTAGCAAATTAATATTAGATTTGTCAGCTTTATCTTTTAAGTACGTGCTGATTAACAACTATAATATACTTGATTAAGGCAGATGACTGAGGCCAACTAATTCTGTATTTTGCCTTTATAAGGCTATTTCATAAATATTTAAGCATCCTTTTTAAATCAAACTTTATTATCTCTTTATACTGCCTTTTCCTTTACAGATTAAAAAAAAAAGGAATCATTCGAGTATCAATTGGAAAAGCTCACTTCTAGGGGTTACGTTATCTCATAAACATACCTGTGATATTTTAAGGTAGCTGTGCGATGAGAGTATTAGGTTCTGGGTTTTTTTTTCTGTTTTTTTAACTTCCAATAATTTAATTTTAAATCTTCAAACAAAAACTAAAATACACGGCCAAGAAATTGCTAGAGAATCTAACTTAAACTATATAACCAAAGGCAGGCTCATGAGCAATCACAAGTATTTAGAAGGTAGAAGGTATTCCCTAAGTGAGCAGTGAAAAGGTCTCTGTACTATATTGAAAATCAGAGTTTTTTCTCTTTGTATAAATAAAATCCTTCTGATTTTAGGATATGACTTTGACCACAGAAAAAACTGACCACAAACTTTGAAGAATTCTTAATGTAGCATGCACTCCTTGCAAAATTGTACTAGATTTAAGCACACAGCTAATTCTACACAATATAAGTAGAGTCACCAAAAAATCCAATTCAGAGTTTCTAAAGTTTTCTTCTATGAAATACTTGTGTTTGACAAAATGTTATAGGTAATATTCCAAAAATGGTGTAATGACAAGTTCAGAAAACTCTGTGTAACAGAAAGGAAAACAGATATCTCAGAACTTTTAATATATATATATACTTTTTTAATCACTAAGAGGTCATAGTATGTAGTGTTTCACATTTGAGTTTTAAACAGTGTTCCTCAACATCTTCATTTTTGAAAGATAATAGTTTTTCCAAGAATGTTGTTTTGAAATGTAGTTATTGTAAGAGTTGGCTACCTGTTTGCTAGTACTTTTGTTATTCAGTTGCTAAATTAGAGTAACTTAAGTTCATCGAGGCATCCTAATATCTGAAATGCTGTCCATGTGGGTCCCTAAAGCTTTCAGGGTAAGATAAAATTATGTACAAATTTATTTCTTGAGTTTTGATCCTTTCCAAATCATAGATAAATCATGATTCTGAACATTCAGTTTACCATTTATTTTTCTGTGCTATTTAGTGGATCAATATATTTACCTAAAGGCAAATATTCTATTTCTGAAAATATTTTCCACCTAAAATATTACTGAAAATTTTCATATAAATAAACAAGTCGGAAAAAGCAGAGTTGCTTAAATTGGATCATTTTCTCTGATTTTGTATCCTAATCTAGCTTTTCATTTGAAAAGAGAGCTATAAAATGATATTAAATAAAAAATGACATTCCATAATTCTTCTATTCATATTTTCCCAGCCCATGAAGGAAACAAAGTCACCTTGTCAAAAAGACTCGGCATCTTATCAAAATGTGTAGAAATCTGTACATGCCGTTTTCTAAATATTTACCGACGCCAATAGACAGAGCTGCATTTTGAGGAAAAAATACTTTTTTCATCTTTATGGAATAGGTGTTGGAATTCTACAAAGCCTGGAGACTCCTACAAATTGTGGCTCTGTATTTTGATCAGGGTAAGTAAGCATGTCATATAATGTTTAGACTATGTATACTACCCTGCTCAGTCAGGATCATTGTGTATGGCCAATGATTGTCTAAACATTCTCTGCCTCAACTGACTCCCCATAAACCAGCAATGAGTTCAGTGGATAGTTCATGCTTTAAGCCATTTGAGAGAACATCCCAGTGACTGGAGGGCTCCAAATGCCCTGCTCTGGATAGCAAGTGTCATGCCAGCCCACTCAGTGAGGAGCACTGGCTCACAGATGACTTACTTGTGATGGGAAAACAGGAGGTAGTATGGGAGGGAGAGGTTGGTTAGGGAGGGACGCCCAAGGTAGAATGTTTTATACCATGTGTCTCAGGAGGGAGAACCAAAAGGAAGACTTGCTGAACTGAAAGTATAGAGGATGGAATTCAAAACAGAAAAGCAAAATCTAAATCTTTATAAAGAAATGCCAGTTAGACAAATCAAATAGTTTTGTACCAGCTCTATCGATTCATCTATTTTTAAGTACACTGATATTTAATGTTGGATTTAAGCATGACCTACATTAAGTATTTTGCTCTTAATATACATATTTCCCTAAGTTTTGTTTTTCTCCCTAACAAATAGGGTAAATGAATATCGATATAAACAGGCCAGAACATGAATGCCTTTGCTGAGGGCTTGGCTGTTCTCCAGTCCCTGCTGCTAGATATTATCAGAGAATAAGCATTAAAACAAAATTCCACTAGTAATTTCCGTAATAAACTTCCTTGAACATATGTCATATCCTTAATACTTCCAAATTCTCTAAAGAAAGAACTTATGAACAACAACATTTTTCAAATGTGGGAAAGGGAAGAGTCTGTCTAAGAAACTATTTTGAAGCTGTGTTGACACACCAAGCACACTTTTTCTAGACTGTATGCTGGGAATTAATAAACATAGTAAAGTGTCCTGAAGACACTGTGATTCATACTTCTCACAAAGTCAATTATTCATATTAAAAAATATCACTCTCATTGTTATTGCTATTGCTGTATTTAAAATAAATTTTATCATGTATATTTGAGGCATACAACATGAAGTTATGGGAAATATATAGCAAAATAACATACCTATCACTTCATATAGTCACTTTTTTGTGACAAGAGTGGCTAAAATCTACTTATTTAACAAAAATCCCAAAATATCATACAATTTTATTAACTATAGTCCTTGTTGTACATGAGATCTCCAGACTTTTTATCCTACATAACTGCTACTTTCTATCCTCTGACCTACATCTCTCCATTTCCCCTTGTCTCCATAACCACTGTTTTATTGTTATTTCTTGTTTATTATTAGAAATAGCCTAGAAATGATGATGTGGTAGTCACAGAAATTCCCCCACAGCATGTCACATCATAACAGCCACTGCCAAAGTCATTACTACTTTGTAGCTAATTCTATACTGGAGCTGGTTGTATTATAAAGTCACTGTACCTCTATCATTTGTATTAAACTTGGGTGGGTAGACATTAGTTGCAGAGCTTATTTAAAGCTTGAAACTAATGTAAATAGTGCAATCATTTAGAAGCCACTTAAAAACAGTCTTGGGGTTGAATTCTATGTTACTTTGGGTATATTTAACCTCAGAAAGAATTAATTATCTCATTTATAGGAGGATGACAACTTTTTTCACCCTTGAGGATTAAGTGAGATAACAGAGGTTAAGAGCCTGGCCCATATTAATGATTCAACAAATAGCTGCCAATTCATAATAGTACTACTATTAACAAAAACAAAGACCATCCAAATTGTTTATCTTTAATGCTTCCTTCCTTTCCTAGAATGATTTTATAAATGTTTACTTTTTGTATGAGTAATCACATAATATATTTCCCCCATCTGTAATGTTTGCTTCTATAGGAGGTTCAGAGAGCGTGTTTTTAGTTCAGACTGCACTTTATCTACTACTCATCGAGACAGCTTACTCATCCTGCTTAGTCCATCCTCATTTCACAATCCATCCATTTCTATCTTTTCATGATAACCTCAGTAGACTTGAAAACTGAGTGTAAAATGGAAACAAATACATCTTTGCAGTGACTTGTAGTGACTGCAAAGACTTGCAGTGACAAGTTGTATATACCTGCAATAATGATGACCACCATACAGTTAATGAGGAACCCTTACATACTGAGGATTTATAGCTTCACTTAAGCAATGAGAACACTATGATATCACACACTTTGTGTACTAAATTAACTCTGGCTACATATTAATTTTCTGTTCCCATGCTTCTTTTGCCCTTTTTGATTTATTTGATTTCTACCTTGCTATATAATCTTACCTCCAAAATATTTTCCTTATATATACTTTATGTCAAATACTAAAGAATTATCAATAACTAATTTGAGACTGAGTATAGTTGAGTAACTTGTCTTTTCCATGCCACCCACATAATACCAGGAACTGGGGATGGGGGTTGTAGACTGGAACCCAGTTCAGTCTGATTTTACAGCCCGTGTCCTACCCTGTGGCCTCTTCCACTCTCACTTTACACAGTTTTCAATGAGTCATCCTGACTTAGATATAAATTCTTAAAACCTGGGCAATGATTCATGTTGACTTAGATATAAGTTCTTAGGGCCTGGGCTATAGTATTAACACAAGTGTGTCCTGGAGTTTGAGAGTACAGAGCGTCTGTATCTAATTCATGTCTATAAAAGATGTCCACATCAGTGGCTAGCTGAAGTTTCCCATACTTGCAGAATAGGGGCAGCTTCTAGGAAGTAACAGCCTTTCCTATAATGGCAGATAGAAGTGTATGACTTAGGTGCCTAGATACCTGTCTGGGGACATTTCTTGAAAGGTCCTGCCCATTAATGCTTTGGTCAAACTGAGAACTTCAGTGAAAAGAGTTGTGGAATACAGAATGAAAGGAGCTTGTAGCAGTGCACAACCCCAGGAGAGGCAAGGCACTGACCACATCAAGGAAGCTCAGTTGGAAGGCCCCAAGAATGACTTCTCTCAAGAGCTCAGAAAGGCTCCCACATGAGCAAGAGTCAGCCTCAAACATCTGCCCAAGCTGAGGGAAGAGAGAACCTTGACTCTGAAGTTGGAGTTGATCATCCCACTGGAATGAACAGGTTTATTACAAACATGAGATAATTCTGTTGTGACAGGATGAATAGAGGACTTTTTGATTTACAGTAAGCAGACGGTTTTTAGGGTCTAAGATTTTATTCAGGAATAGAGAATTAAGCCTAGAGTATGTTTAGGCAGGCAGTGAGCAGGAGGCATGTTACTTCTGATTGCACTCTGAGAAGTTCTGTACTTTCAACACATGCTTGAGTAATTATATATCGATTGTCTTTAATATGGGATGTGGGTATATTTTTATATATTTGATATATTGTGGGGTAGAGCCTCTAAAGTTAGGGAGCACCTAGAGACTAAAAACTGTTTTTCAAGTTATTTAAATTCAAAATGATGTGAAGATAAGGTAGGAGAATGGAGTCTGGAAATTGGCCCTAGTTCTGTAAGGCTCACAAAGCACCCTACTCACCCTGGGTAAGAGACTTCAGGGAAATCACCCCCCACTTCCTGTCCAGTCTTATTTAGGCAACAATAGTGACTTCTAACATTAAGAAATCACTAGAAAAAGATGCTATTTTAAATCATGCTTTTTATCTGAAATATTTTTCATGGCATGCCAAAAAATATTATATTGTGGGTTAACATATAGTTTTCAAGGGTGTACTGTCCTAGAGTAAGTATTTCATGACAATTTCTCTTCCTTTCCGAGGTACATTTGCAGTTGCTAAGGAACCAAATTTCACAGCCATGGCTATCTAGCAATACCATATGGGTATAATGTCAGAATAATTATGTGATAGCTACTGTGAAGGCAAAAATCATGGACATTAGAAATGAGAAAAAAAATGATTAGATTGCTAACTATAACCATAATATAAAGTCTAGTTCTACACTGGAATGAATGTTTCACCATGAGACGAACCTTACATATCAGTTTATCGTTCTTCCCCACCCCCCCACCCAACTTAGCACAAATCTAGCACATAGTAGGCATACAAATACATCTATTAAAGGAATAAAGACATTTCTTCTCACTAGTACTCAAAGGCAAAATAATTTCTATAAGACTCAAAAAAGGTAGATCTCTTAGGGCAAGAAATAAAATGTCATTAAGAGATCTATAAAGAAAAATTTTGCATTTATAATATTCTCATTCTGCAGTTTTGCAAAGTGTTTTAATAATAGACAAATCATCGGAAATTAGTTAAGTACTATTTCAATTTTGTTTCCTATAAGATGTCTTTCTGAAAACCGTGCCTTATTAAAATAGGAATACACGGAAAAACTTGTGTTTTATTTAATAACCACTTATGTCTGAGGCTAGAATTAGCTTATCTCCATGGGGTTCAGTTTTTCCATCTCCAAAGTAAGGTAGGGTTTCCTTACAACTTGGTTGTTGTAATTGTTTATATATCTGTAGTCAATCTATTATTACCTTGATTTACCGAAATATCTGTTTCATTTCTGCTTTCTGGGTGAGATGAAACATCAGTTGCTGGCATTTTAAAGTCGGTGTAATAAAAGGTGATGTATAATCAGAAAATTGAATTCCACAAATATTGATGTCACTATTCTTGGCAGAGGCTTAGACTTTAAATACTTCTTATACATTTTTATGTATTTGGTCCTATATGTCTTTGTTATATACTGCACATCTTCAATAAAGCTCTAAAGCTGCTTTTGTTATTTTTACATTGTAGGGTAACCTATTATTGTTTCACGTCCTCAAATATTAATGTGTTCCCTAGTTTAATGAAAGTTTTTAATGCAGCAGGCTCAAAAGTGGTTCTACAGTTTGTTTTTGGAAACGTTCGTCTCAGCAGGTTGACATTCACCTTTTAAGAGAAATATTTAACTCCTGTTAGTTTTCAATGAAAGCCAACAAGGCTTAGAGACACACTAATTTTAATTAATTTTTTTTACTTAACATTTTCTAGCATACCGTACCACGTGTTGTATTAAAGCCCTGATACATTCCATCTGCTGCTTACACTCTCTGCATTCACTTTGTAATTTTGTAAAACAATAGAAATCAAGTTCATCTGGCATAATAAACTCCTGTGGTTTCAGCCTGGCAGATTGTTCTCCTGTGCGTGCTTACAGATTTCTTTTTACTTCATTTTCAAATGATTGCACAGGGTCACCAGACAGCCTTTGATCAGAGCACATTATTCCCTAAGCACAGCCCTATCTCCTCAGTCCTTCTGGCTTCTCTGTGAAGGTTATAAGCAATTCTTTAAGATTCTGGAATCTAGACATGCTCATTATATATTCTCTTTTCTGCCTATATCTAATCAACTGTTAAATGAGGTGAACCAGCAACGAAACCAATCTAAAGCATCACAAAAATTAAAATATTATTTGGTAAGAAACTTTTCTGGGAGCTCCCCAGTTGTCAATAACCTGGCATGAAAGAGACAGTCTGTGATGGTGAAGTGAGAAAGAAGTGGGCTTTGCAGGCCAGTGACTACTTTCAAATTCCAGATCTACTATGTGAACACATCTGAAAACCAAGCCAATTAATGTCTCCTAACTCTGTCTTCTTGAAGAATGGGGATAGTAACACCAACTCTTATACTGATATGAAGACTAGGTAGAATATTTTAAAAAAGTAGCACAGAAATTTCTGTTAATCATGGAGAATTACACACATATTTTTATCTCCTCTGCTTCCCCAAAACTTGAATAAAATGAAAGTCAATGGAATAAACCATATAAACCCCAGAAGGGCAAACAGAATGGGAAAGAGGGCTAACAGCAGAGGAAAGATTGGAGATGAACGGTAACTGCTCTACACATCCCCTCTCTCTGCTCTCTTAATGGCCACGAATGGGGAAGGAGGTGGGAGGGATTAAAAAGGAGAGACGACTCCTAATTCTGAGCAATTCTAAATAAATGAATAAAGAGAACATAGAAAACTAAATACATAAAAAAATTGAAATGCATATTAACTCCAGGAAAAGAAAAAGTTGTACCACAAAAATTAAATGTAATCAAAGTACAAAATGATTCAATCTGATACAATATTGACAAAAATATAGTGATGTAAATGCTTACTACAGATTTTTATCTGAAAGGGATATATAATTATATGTGACTGCTGAAATGTAAGAGAGCTAAATTCTAATCAATATTTTCAGGGAGCCAATTTTTTAAAACACAAAAAAATACTGTAAATAGTATATTTTGTTTGTGGTTATAATGTTATAAGTTTGCTTTGTTGTTTTTTCTTTTCATATATGAAATTAATACTAAAAGAACTCTCAGAGTTGAAAGTAACCTCTGTGGGAGAAGGGAAGGGGGAACAATAACTACTCATTTGCATTATAATCCTTGTAGTATAATTTTTTAAATTATTAAATATATGTGAATTACCTTGAAAAAATATTTTTTGTGAAAGAGTGTAGCAGACCCATGATATTCTCTCTGAATTATTCTTAAATATCTTTTTATTAGCATCCTAATATATACCATTTAGTTAGGCTATCATTAAGTTAATAAAATTAAGTTAAAACTCTATAGCAATATGAAAGAAATACAATTAATCCTCTCTTAACTCAAGTCCTAACACAGATTCTCATGAAAGTAAAATGCCAAGTGTTTCTCAAGATACACTTTTTTTTTATTTCAACATATTATAGGGGTACAAATGTTTAGGTTACATATATTGCCCTTGCCCCACCTGAGTCAGAGCTTCAAGCATGTCCAGCCCCCAGGTGGTACGCACCACACCCACTAGGTGTGAATATATCCATCCCCTCCTCGCCCCTCCCACATGCCCAACACTCGAAGAATGTTACTACTATATGAGCACATAAGTGTTGATCAGTTAATACCAATGTGATGGTGAGTACATGTGGTGCTTGTTTTTCCATTCTTGTGATACTTCACTTGTAGAATGGAGTCCAGCTCTATCTAGGATAATACAAGAGGTGCTAGATCGCCATTGTTTTTTGTGGTTGAGTAGAACTCTGGGCTATAATTTACTTTTGAAGGATTGAAAACTAAAACATAATAGTGAATGAACTTGGTCTAGATCATCTTGAAGTTGTCTTCCAATACTTAGATCCAAGAGCATATAAATCATTGAAAATATACATTTATCGCTCATTATCCAAACAGTGTGCCTACTACATTAATATTGTAAGTAGAATAACAGTGTAAAACCTGAATCAGCTAAAACTATTGAGATTCAGAATCTACCCCCAGCACACTCTTATCTTCCTCACTCCCCACCCAACCCCATCCCTTCCAAATAAAAAAGGAAAAAAAAGAGACATCTGTTTTACTGGGTTAATTTTGTGATCTTCCACTTGAGGTTCGGCAGGGTAAGATCTCTCATGGAGAATATTTGAGGAAAAGCTTCCACAGGAGGTTGGCTCATTGTCAGCCTTGACTAAGGGGAGTAGAAGGCCCAGGTGGAATCTCTAAGGCAGAAAGACTTTGAGGAGGAGCAGAGTTCATGCTCTTAGGGAAGTACTTTGATACAGAGGGAAGAAATGCTGAAGAAGGGTATTCATTAATTTCTCCATGTAATATACACTACAAACTCTTGTTTCTGAATCCTCTAGACAAATTTTATAAAATTTACTTTATTCATTAATTCATGGTGGAGCTGAGTTTGCTTTTCCGGAATTGGAGCAAAGTGTCGAGTCCCACATCCTAAGTAGGAAAACTGAAAGTAAGTCCCAGTCTCGCCCTGAGATCCAAATTTACATTTGCTGTCATTTCATTCTCAGAAGAGTCCTGAATTGGATGATAAATTATAAAGTCTACTACATCAAAGGCAAACAGTAGAGATGATGCAGCTCTTAAAAGACTATGTAAACAAGTAAAATATTTCTAGAAGAAGAACTATGAAACTCTGAGGAAAGAAATCAGAGGATACAAACAAACAGAAAAACATATCAGGCTCATGGACAGGTAGAATCAACATTGTTAAAATGTCCAAAGTACCTAAAATTATTTACAAATTCAATGCAATCGCCATCAAATTAGCGAAGTCATATTTCACAGATCTAGAAAAAATAATTCTACACTTCATTTGGAACCAGAAATGAGCCCAAATAGCAAAAGCAATCTTAAGCAAAAAGAACATATTTGGAGACATCACATTATCAGACTTCAAACTATCCTACAGGGCTACAGTAACCAAAACAGCATGGTATTGGTACAAAAATAGAGACATAGACAAATGGAACACAATAGAGAACCCAGATATAAAAACCATTTACTTACAACTAATTAATCTTTGACAAAGCAAACAAAAATGTACACTGGGGAAAAGAAGCCCTATTCAATAAATGGTGCTGGGAAAATTGGATAGCCACATGCAGAAGACTGAAACAGGATCCCTAACTCTCATCACTCACAGAAATTAATTCAAGATGGATAAAAGACTTAGATCTAAGGCATGAAACCATAAAAATTCTAGATGAAAATGTAGCAAAAACTCTTCTAGATATCAGTCTAGGCAAAGAATCTATGACTAAGACCCCAATGGCAATTACAGCAACAACAAAAATAAATAAATGGAACTTGATTAAACTAAAAAGCTTTTGCACGGCTAAGGAAATAATCAATAGAGAAAACAGACAACCTATAGAATGGGAGAAATATGGACAAGCTACACATATGATAAAGGAAGAATAACCAGAATTTATAGAGAATTCAAACAAATCAGCAGGAAAAAATAATCCCATTAAAAAGTGGGCAAAAGATATGAACACAAGTTTCTCAAAAGAAGAAAGACAAATGGCCAATAAACATATGGAAAAATGTTCAACCTCTCTAATTATCAGGAAAATTCAAATTAAAACCACACTGAGATATTAGGTTGCCCCAGTTAAAATGGCTTTTATTAAAAAGTTCAAAAACAATAGACACTGACATGGATGCAGAGAGAAAGGAATGATTATACAAGGTAGGACTGAAAATTAGTACAACCTATATATAAAGCAGTGTGAAGATTCCTTAAAGAACTAAAAGTGGACCTACCATTTGATCCAGCTATTAGGTATCTACCCAAGGGAAAAGATTTTTCATCAGAAAGATACCTGCACTCCAATGTTTCTTGCAGCATAGTTCACAATTGCAAAGATGTGGAATCAACCCAAGTGCCCATCAATTAATGAGTGGATTAATATAATGTTATATTTGTATACCATAGAGAACCACTCAACCATACAAAAAAGATGAATTAATACCTTTTACAACAATCTGGATGGAACTGGAGACCATTACCCTAAGGATCTCAAGAATGGCAAAACAAACATCACATATACTCACTATTAAATTGAAACTAACCAAAGGGCACACCTCTGCTCTGAGGGAAGTAAAACACAGTGGAAATTAACCATGCGGGGGGGGGGAGGAAGGGGAGAGGAATAAAGCAACTTAATGGGAAATATGAAAACTATGTGGGTGATGGGCACACCTATAGCTGGGACTCAAACATTACAAAAATGATCCATGTAACCTAAAATATTTTTCCCCTTAATGTTTTGAGACTATGTAAAACAAGTATTTTCTACTTAGATAATTTCTTTACAGTAAGAACATTTTAAAAATAAAATATGCACAATTAATGCCTTGTTAATTAAGTGAATAAAACAATTCACCCTCTCTTGGATGATATGAGTCAATAATTGGTGCAACAACTCTTGGGAGAATCTGAGGATTTGATGGGCGTTAAGCTCATACAGGACAGCAGGTTGAGTAGTTCATTGCAGATTAATGAACTTCATTTTGAAAAAAAAGATGCGTTGATATCAGCTTTATTTTACTCATTTGCTGTTTTTACAGAAAAGCGAGTTAAGTGTGCAGCTGTGTGACATCCCGGGTATTATAGCATGACTGCAATTCTCCCTAATTAATTAGCCAATCTAAGGTTGAAACAGTCTTCTCTGGAGTCATAGGAATTTCAAGGCCATGCGCTCCCTTTTGCTCTAACTATTCTCTATCTAGTTTTCTATCAATCATTTTTACTCAATTAATAGAACCTTGAATTTACTTTATTCTTAAGTTTCATTTATACTACGGTTAATAGGCATGAAGACAGAAGATGCTTCACCATTTCAAGAGTTTGTCAGGTGATACTGACATGTGTCCTCCAAGCAAGCCCAGATTCTTGACTTATAACTGAATTTCAGACACCAGCTAATACATAAATTGGATGTTGAATGCTATAACAAAACTAAATTCCAACATGTTAACTGCCAGGAAAGAGGATAGTGAGAGAATCATATTACCACCTGCCCCTCATGCTGTCATGGTCATCAAGAAAACTGACTGAAAAGGCCAAAGAGAAGCAAGAACAGGGAATAAAATTGCACCCACGCTGGAACCAGGAGTAATACCAACCACATATCACAGATATATTGCGGTGTGAACCAGAGTAAAGAAAATCACAGGACACTGCACAGAATTTTCCTTCCTGAGAAAGCTGGTACAATGCTGCAGGAAGCAAAAGGGGGAAATTCTCTAAGTCTCTGTTAATATTCCCTGTTTTGCAGAAGCAGTTGCTGGTGGTGGGGGTCCCTCCCCAACCTACAGGCTCTGGTAGCCAGAGTGGAATGGGAAGAAGCCATATTTCTTATTTTTCATTGTTAATTAAACAACTAATTAACTGTGGTGATGTGTGAAGGATAATCCCTACTCCTATAACAGATGAGGTCTGGAAGAAAGAGAGATGGCTGAAATTTGACAAGTAACTGGTCACCAGTTTAGGGCAATTTTAAGAACAAAGGATAGGTGTGCACTATAAAAAGCTCACAAGACAAAAAAATCTAACTTGACTTCTCACCGATGTGCCCACCAGACAGGACTATCAACCCAATTTTGTGGGCTTATTACCAGTGGTTGCAAATTACTTGAATAAAAAGCACCCCAAAGCTCCTACAGCCCCTGCTTTTTCATTTTCCCAGGCCCCTGATGCTCTGACTGACAAACTTGATATGCTCTAGCCAACCCTCATGCTTTAAGGATGGGATTTTAAATGCAAATTAAAACAACAATGAAATATCATTTTTCACTCACATCATTGCTAAGATTGAAAACATTGAAATAGCCAGCTTTAATGAGGTTGAGGGAAATGGACACCCTTAAAGATTGTTGGTAGAACTACAAACTGCAAAACACCTTCCTGGAGGATAATTTGACAATCTGTCTCGAAATTTCAAATATATATTCACACTGACCCAGCAATTCCACTTCTAAAAATACACACTAATAATCAGACAAGTGTCCAAAGATAAGGTACAAGGATATTCTATTGATAATAGAGAATAACTAGAAACTAAAAAAAAAAAAATACATTAATAGAGATCTGGAAATGTTATGGGACACCGTGCAAAGCAGCATAGTGTAGTCATTAAAAATAACTGTATTGTCTATATTTAGATGGAAAAAATCTGCAATGTGTTGGCAAATTTAAAAAAGCAAGCTATAAAATGGCCACCTGTGCAAATATTCATTAAGAAAAAGTCTGAAAGGTTCTCCACCAAAATGTACATGGTAGTTATCCTGGCTTGTGGATTTATGAGTGATTTTTCACTTCCTTCATTTTAAATTATGCATTGTCTGGATATTTTATAAAAAAAGATGTTTTGCTTTCCACTCTTAATTAAAAATATACAGATAATATTTATATTTCACATGTGGCTTTTAAATGATTTGTACTTTCCTAAATTAGGCATTCACTCACGCAAAACAGTCTCGGTACAACAAAATCAGATTTTTATACATCATGAGATGAACAAATATTTTGAAAATCCCACTGACATACAAGAACTCTGTTTGTAAATATCACATGATCTGTCTGAACAGCAGTGTTCATTTAATTATTTGTTTGCATTTTGTTCATTACTTTATAAAACAGTGGGAATTAGAAATGAACATACTCATAAATTTGATAAAATGAATAATTTTTTACATAGTTATTACAATTGAGAAAAAAATCAAAATTGTCAGCTATGTTGAACATATAAAATATAAAGTCTCAGACCTATGTTGGACTTAAGACAGTTATCTCATAAATTAATAAACTGACTTCTACTTCTCCTTTGAGAAGTTTCCCTTCTTAAAAGGCTGGGGTTTTCGACACTGCTGAGCACAGGTAAAACCATGCTCCCATCCTCTGGACCTAACTACCCTCACTACTCAAATACAGAGTTGATTGGAACAAGATTCAGTTGTGCTAATGAGAGTCTCTTTCCCAGGAATTAGAACAAAGCACTTGAAGTTGGTCCCTGTTGATGCCTGAGTTGAACAAGTACATTGGGATTTTGGAGGCCATTTTCCACTTTGACATCAAGGAAAAGGCAGAGATGAGAAAAAATTTTATGCACAGAAGGAAAGAAATTGACTTGTTTTCCCAAGTTCTGTCACCAGGCATAACTGTATTTTTTGCTTAGTTTCTGGAAGATATCATATATTTGTTTCCATAAATTCTCCTTTGATTTAAACTAAGGTTGTATGGTTTTCTATTATTTGCAGCTGACTAATAATGTCTGGTGGGGAAATTGTAAAATGGCTCCCAAGGATTTTTGCCTTCTGATATTCACACCCTTGTGTAATCCATTCTCCTTGAATGTGGACTCCACTTACTGGCTTGCTTCTAATTAATAGATTAAGGCAGAAATGAAGGGCACTAAGTCACGGACCTATTGGCTTCTGTCTTATTTTCTCTCTCTCCCCCCTCTCTCTCTCTCTCTCTTTCTTTTATTATGCGTGAGCATGCATGCACACACACACACACACACACACACACACACACACAGAATCCAGCCACCACATAGAAAAGTCCAGGCTATCCTGTTGGAAGGGCTTTGGAGGATGGAGGCTACTCAGAGAAGTCCTGAGGTATCCCAGCCAACAACCAACACCAACTGCCAACCACGTGAATTAACTGCCTGTAAGTAGACCCTCCAACACTAGTCAAGGTTTCAGATGATCCAGCCCCAGCCAACAGTTTCACTGCAAGAGAGACCCCAAACCAGAATCACCCAGCTAAGTGGCTCCTGGAATCTTGACCAACATAAATTGTGAAATAATAAGTATTTGTTGTTTACATCTCTCAATTCTGAGGTAATTTGGTATGCTGCATAGACTACAAATACATAATCCCTTACTAAAATAATTCTATGTTCTACTGGGGGAGAAACATTAAAAAATAATATCAGCAAAAAATTGGAAAATATAACATTGAAAATTAGATTGAAAATATAACAGGTCTAAATGGGAATTTTGTAATATCTTTATAATGTCGAAATCTGGACACATTTTCACAAAGAATACATTATTTTTAAAGTAGAGAAATACGTGGAACTATTTTCACTTTGAAGTTACATACACATTAACATACACATAATGAGCCAACTATATCATTAAATTGCATTTTTATATTTCAGATTAAGGAAAAATACTGATCCTTAGGAGGAGTATCTATGAGACTTAGTCACTGAATAAATATATTGAATTAATAAGTCAATGAATGAATAAATTATCCAATGATAATCCTGCTTTTTCCATTCTATAATTATTCATCAATATACAAGCTTTAGTAACCCCAGAGAATTCTTGGTTCTAACAAGAGCATTTGAACCTGTTCATCTGTGTGTACACTGCATACATTAGGGGGAAAAGATTCAAAAAGCCACAGACCTGCAGTGACATTAACCTGATTCAACAGCTATTGGAACTGTGATTGAGGAAAGGTTTAACATAATACAAGAAAAATATCATAAAGTAATAAAGGGGTTTTCATTATTTTAATCTCCTTGTGAGAGAATCACTTTTCTGCAGTTTGTTTTTGTTTGTTAAAAAGTGAGATGTCCTGAAGCAATTTGAAGGTGAGGAGACATCTAATAATAAAGGTGTCAAGCTGTTAGGAAAGTACTTTATAATTGCTGAATCCCAGGAATCACATTGCTTTACTAAGATTGGAAGAACAAAGCAAGATACTTAAAAATGATGAGCTACATACCATAAAAAATATGTAAAAAAAAAAGGTGGAGATATTAGACTTAGAAGAATACAAGTAATGTTACAGGATCCTGGAGTACAGTACATAGAGAAAAATCAACAGGAAATAAACAAATGTCCTAGAGAAAGAAAGTGTTAGAACAGCGAATGCTTAATGTCAAAATATCCAGATACTGAGTAAAAGCAGATCCTTGCAAACTCCAAGCCACAGACATCGAAACAGGTAACAGCAACATACTATGAAACATGACAGAAGCATAATGAAAAACAGTTATCTTTTCACCAATTTGAGAAAATGAGACAGCATTGGGGGCAAGGGATGGAGAGGATAGAAATCACAGTCATTTTAGATAACTTGAGTGTTTTTAAATATGTTTAGCTTACCAGCTCAAAAATTTGATTGAATTTGCTCCGTAGTGTTTTGTGTGCATCTTATTCATAAAATGTATCTATTTTGTTTAATGTTTCAATTAAAAACACTAGTATTGTCTGGTGCAAAAGTACCTACACCCTCCCAAGTAGAGTAGCTACATCAGATATGCTGCCAATCCCTCGACTGCTGTAATGTTTCCCAGGCGGAGACAGTTCACAGCAGACGGTGTCAACGACAACCTCGTACCAGGCAGAGAAAAGGGATTTCATAAATTTGGAGTTCAGCTTTGGACTCTCTAAGCCTCAAGGAAATGAAGAATGGTACAATTAAACTGTAGAATAGTGCAAAGATTTTTCCCAATGGCCATCAATAACTTAACCAAGGTTTCTCATCCGAACCAAAGAACACAGAATTGAGAGACTATTTTCTCAATACTTCCATGTATAGTATATAATTAGTATAATTCTAAGTGTATAAGAGATAAATGAATCCATTACATACAAGGACTCAGGACATGAGGACATGAGGGATTAATTCTCTTGCAAATCCAGGTGCATGGATGGTATGAAAACAAACATAAAACTTTTGAGCTGCTGCAACCAAAATAAATGGCTAATACATAAGAAATCTGCTGAAGTCCATGTTGAAGCCAAAGTGGATTTTTTTACCTCTTATTTAAAGCCAGATCATTATAAAACTAACTCCATCACTTCTGTAATGGGAGAATACCAAACGGCTTGCCAGTTACAGAAATACAGCTCAGACTCTATACTAGTTAGCTTTCACTAGTTTTGCTAGTAAAATGGCAATAGCTCAAAACAACAAAGGTGTATTTCTCACTTACGGTACCTGTGGGCTGCAGGTCAACTGCTACTTGATTCCATGTCTCCTTTCATTGAGAAAACTGTCCTAAAGAAGTAGCCCCCATCTGGAATATTATGGTCTCTGGAGAAGAGCAAAGATAGGACCACCCAACTTTTGCTTAGCCTTGGCATGCATCACTTCCCTTGGCCAGGGTGTCACATGCACCAGACTCACATGAAGGTCTGGGAAGTAGATGGCTCCCCTAGAGAGGGTCACCAGAAAGGGGACATGTAGGGATAGACCCCAGTATAGACGTTGAGCACAAAATGCAATCTATTAGAGAGTCAGAAAAATCAGAATGCTACAATGTCATGCCCTACCTCAGTTACAAGCAAAAGGTGATCAACATTTTGTAAATAAAATTGGAGGAAGCAATGATCCTTCAGAAACCATCTGAAGAGGGCTTTGCTTTTAAAGTTGAACTTTAAGCAATTACAAACAAATATTGGGAATATTTTATAATTCAGTTGAGACTCTAAGTCAAGATTCTGGTGCCCAATGTTATATCTTGCCAGAATTTGTGTAGATGTGTATAGTCCCTTTGAGAAGCAAAGGCTTCAAGGTTGGTTGATAGATACAAAATTACAGCTAGGTAGGAGAGATAGTCTCCAGTATTCTATAGCACTTTAGGGTGACTATAATTACCAACAATTTATTTTATATTTTCAAATAGCTAGAAGAGTGGATTTTGAATGTTTTCAACACAAAGAAATGATAAATATTTGAGGTAAGATGATGGATATGATAATTATTCTGATTTGATCATTATACATTGTATCCATATGTCAAAATATCACAGTGTATTCCATATATATGTACAATTATTATGTGTCAATCAAAAATAATAAAAAAATTTTATCTTGATCCAGTAATTCCAATTTTTGGAATTTACTTTAATTATATCATCTTAAAGTAGTACAACAGATGTATTCACAAGTAAGTTCAACATGGCAATCCAGCCACCTGAACAATGTCACAACTGAGCCCTAAGTTTATTTTGAAAAATGATGGTGCATTTATAATCATATAATTCCCTGCAGACATAAAAATGACGCACAAGAATATGTAATATATTTTAAATGTATTTATATGGTATAATTGATCACAACACAAAAGTGAACATATAGTATAAACCTGGTTTTGGGAAAAAGGTGTACATTTTTATGCATAAAGAAAAACAGTGTAAAGATAAATGCCAAAATATTAAAAATATTTATAGGTGGCATATTTACAGGCAGATATGATTTTCTTCTATGTGTTTTACTCAATTTTTCAAGGAAAAATAAATAGATCACTTTAACATGACTAAATGTCCAAAAACATAGACTGCATAATCCCTGAAATACTGAGGCCTTATTTCTGTCTAGGGGCTTTACATTGTCACCTGTGAAAATGATTTGATTGCCTGTCATCCATCATAAGAGAACTCAGTAAGCTTGGCAAAGAAAAGACTCATTTTATCTGTATAGTGAAATCATTCTTGATATAGAATGCACTCAGAAAGAACATATGTAAAAAGTTACAAAGTTCTTTATTGTCATGGTTTGCTATTTTTCACTAACTTTCTATCACTTTCCCAGCTTGAAACAACAAAACTATTCTCTTCAAAATGTCCATATCTTAGTGAAAACATTTCCTCAAAGATCTTTGTCTTTGCAGTACATACTAATTTATAGAAAGTACCTCTCAAATATTCTCTTTTCTCTGAGAATCAGTCATAAAAAAACATGAGCAGAGAACCTAAAATTTAGGTGAACATACATACCACTTCCTGAATGATCTCTTGAGATGATACAGAAGCAGAAAAAAACTTGAACAATTCTGTCAATTAAGACCTCATATTATATAGATACCTTCATTTTGTATTCGTCCATGAATATTTTTTTCCTCTGCCCACAACGTGATTCTTTTTCTCATAAGAGTAGCCCAATATTTTTTTCTTTGCTTTTCACCAGACTGTCTTCATCACTTATAATACCTGGGCCCAGGAGGCTACCACCCCAGACTGATGTCCTGAGTCTACCAGGTTTTCAATACTACACAGATGAACATTTCTTATCTCTTCCTTCAAAATAACACACACACACACATTCAGCCTAAATGAGACCTTTAAAATATTAGGTAACTGTGGCCCTGGCTCTTTAACTGGGACCACTTTATCCCCTCATTGGGAGAGCCATGCTAAAGAAGGAGGCTTCATCTGGAATATGCCATTCAATCCACCCACCTTTGTATAAAAGAACATACAAATGGAACAAAATATCCGTTTGCCCTACAAAGGGAACATAGAGACCTTCTGGCCTTGTTGTCCCTCTTTCTCAGTTCCTTTGCCTTCCCCACCTCCATTCCAGGCCTGCTGTTGTCAGTAACCAGCAAAAAATTTCCCTAGCTTTTGTTTTGCTATTGATAGATTTCTATTCCTTTCTTTGTCTATGCACTTGCTGCTCACTCTCCACTTTGCTTGGCAAACACAAATTGTGTCATCCCCAATCCCTGCCACTTTCTCCTCCCCCGTCCATGTCTCTTATTTCTTCTCTCTTCCATCTCTTATCACAATTTTTCTATTTTATCACCAAAAAAAAAAAAAAAATGGTGAAACTGTGTAGTCCTCACTCATCAGGGCACCCATCTCCATATTACCAAGTCAGGTTTCTCTTTCTGTTTATCATCTGTCATCCTTTCTCCCAGATTCTAAAGGCCAAAACCTCCACCCCAGATCTTTCCCTTTTTGCTAACTACTTGTAGAATCTGAGATCCCAAAAAGGCTGTTCTCCACATAGCTAATATTTTTGTACATTTCTTATGTGCATATAGCAATGAATACAAAATTACGACTGTAATTTTTGATATATACTTGGGTTAAAAAGACTTCCTCAATATTTAATCTACAAGGTGCATAGTATGATTTAATATTTTTCATGAGTAATATGAAGAAAAAAAATTACTATTTTACGCTAAAACCTACCGAAGCATATTCAGAATACTAAGGAAGGGTCATAACTCTTCTCATTTAGAAATTCATTTGGAACTTACAATTCATTTAGAATTCATAATTCATGTGAAAAATACCTTCGTAGGTTCTTTGAATATAAATAGTGAGGTCCTTAGGCCATGGTCTACAGAATAAAGGTAAAGGAATTTAGAATTTCCCAAGGACAGCTTTGGAGATAGAAGATGAGGGTTATAGGTATGGAGAGACTGAGAGTGATGAAGAAAGATCTAGAAAGGGAGAAAGACACTAGAAATATGACATTAAGTCTGAGCCCAAGGAGGGTTATGATCAGTCTGTGATCAGCTAATGGCACTGTGATATTATGAAATATATATTTGGTCTTTGACCCTATTTCCTGATATACAACTCCTAAAATCCTTAGAATCTCCAAAGTGATGTCTTTTTCTATGCTGATTGTCTGATGACTAGAAGCCCCTAGGGCGCTTCAGGATGGGGATTGGTCACCTGAAAGAATAAGGTTAGAGGGGTGGGACTTTCAGCCCTACCCACATCCTCCCAGGAGGGAATAGGAGCTGAAGGTTAAGTTGGTTACCAGTGGACAATGATTTAATCAAGCATGCCTAGTAGTGAAACCTCCCTAAAAATTCAAAAGGACAGCGTTCAGAGAGCCTCCAAACAGCTGAACCCATTGAGGTTCCTGGAGGGTAGTGCATCCAGAGACAGTATGTGAGATCTGTGCCCCTTCCCACACATCTCTTTATCTGTATTCTTCGTAAAATCCTTTATAACAAACCAGTAAATGTGTTTCTCTGAGTTCTGTGAGCTGCTCTAGCAAATTAATCAAACCCAAGTGGGTCACGGGAACCCCAATTTGAAGCTGCTTGGTCAGAAGTTCCAGAGACCCGGGTCATAACTGCTGTTTGAAGCTGGGGCATTCTTATGAGACTGAGCCTTCAACCTGTGGGCACTAAGGCTATCTCCAGGTAGCTAGTGTCAGAATTGAACTGGAGGACACTCTGCTGGTATCCACTTCAGAAGTGATTGCTTGCTTGATGTGTGGGGAAAACCCCCACACGCATTTGGTCAGAGAAGTCTTTTTTGTTGACTATACCTCATATAAGTAGAATCATACAGTATTAGTGTTTTTGTAGCAGGCTTATTTCACTTAGCATAATGTCCTCAAAGTTCATCCATATTGACGCATGTGTCAGAATCCCCTTCCTTTTTAAGGCTGAATAATATTCCATTTTATGTATGTACTATCTTTTGTTTATCTATTCGTCTGTCAGTACATTCATGGGTTGTTTCCTCCTTTTGGCTATTGTTAATACCGCTGCTGTGAACATGGGTATGAGATGAGAGTTTTGAACAGGAGTCAATCTATTAACATAGACTGACCAAACAACACAACCCTATTCCCCGAGAGAGTCAACTTTGAAAGAAGGAAAAGTAGCCATGGGAGTTATACATACAACATTTTTTCTGTTACATACAACCATCACTAAACTTATCTAAGCATTATAGAAAACAGTTTCATATGAAAACTATATATTCAAGCAGGTATCTCCACTTCAGTGTTCAATAGGCATCTCAAACTTATCATGTCACAACTAACCTTCTGATCTTCCCCCTGAATCCGACTCCAATTGGTGCTCTGTTCTTGTCAGAAGAGGGCAAGTGCATCCTCCCAGTTGCTGAGGCCAGGCTACCCAACACTGCACAACTGACCTTAACCACTCTCCCCCTTAGATCATCCATGGCTCCCTTTTCTTCTCCCCTAATGTCACCTTTTCTTTAAGTTCTTTCCCTGGCAACCATATTTAAAATTGCAACTTCCTCATTCTCTGAAACACTCCCTGTCCCTCTTGGTGTGGTGCACTTGCCACCACTCATACTATACACTTTAGTTATTTTTCTTAGACATTGTCTTTCTCTCACCACCAGGATGAATGCTTCATTAGGGACCAGATTTTATCTGTTTTGCTTACTGCTGTATCCTCAGCAGTGAGTGGTGTCTGGTGCCTAGCAGATGCTTAATAGATTTATATTGAATTAATTAAATTTATATGAATGAGTAAACACATGAATGAGTAAGTTAAAGCACAAAGTTTTAGGAAAGAAGAGAGATCAGCAAAAATGTTGTAAAAAGTAGAAACCAACAAATGCCAGCTGAGATTTCTGCATTCTACTCTCAGTTGACAAAATATAAATATGTCATGTCAAGTAGTTGGCAACTAAGAAATTACGAAGAAAGGAAAGAGGAAAACCGCTTTGACTATGTAACTGTAGAGATTTGTTATAAACGGAATCAATTTCTTAAAGAATTTTACTTCACACTTTGAACAAAGCTTGTGTTGAATGAAGACATCTATGATATTTTGCATGTCTCCTTTTATCAACTCACAAGAGCACAAGTTTTCTTAGAGTTGGTAAGATGGTGGACAAAGGACTCGAGACATGCCCATAGCATTCACATTAATCAATACACTAAAAGACTAAAGAGAGATGAAGAAATACATAATGAGGAATTTTTTTTAAATGGCCAAAAGTCTCCTGGCCAGCACCTATCTCAGCCCTCACCAAAACAAACATTTCAAATGGAGTCAATGGAGAAAATGGCATTCAAGTTTTACTAAATTGATCCTTTCCTTTATCATAAGCTACTTTTAATTACTTTCAGGAATTGCCATATACCCTTTAGCTTCAACGCACATGGATGGATATTCTTTTATGACTCAGTTCTGTGTTTCCAAAGTGTTTTGATACTCAGATAATATTAATGCAAGCAAAGAGCTGTCCCCTCCAACTTTTGACATACCTTAAGGCAATCGCACACCCAGTCTAGAATTGCACTGCACTTTTTTATGAGAGTTAGGAAAATCCTGGCTCTCTCAAATGGATTATATTCAGAACTCCTTATTATCATCCTCTAAGCACACCATATCTGTGTTTTCCTCTTCTTATTTTCTCTGTAATCTTTTAATTATTTATTAGGTTTTTATAGCATCTTACCTCTAAAGAGTTCAAATACTGTATGGAGAGTTCTTAGCAGTGAAATTTTATAAACATTTCCTAACCATTTATGCTACATTCGCAAGGCAACCATGAAACCACAGGAAAAGCCTAAATAACTGCGATAGGGGAATAAAGATGAAAGGGTAGTAAAAAAAGTGGTGAGAGTAGGTGGCAGCAAATTTGCATAATAAATCTGACTCCTTTAAAGCATTATTTTAAAATCATTTCATGCTCAGTTTTATATTCTAGGCATGCTGTGACCAGGACAGCAGAAAGATGACCAAGAAGCTTTAGGCCTTTTGTTATGTATATGTGGTTACACGGGCTTCTATAAATAACAGTTCTTGATCAAGATCATCTTTGAAGAGCTATATCCATATGACATCTTTGTTACTGCCTTATACTTGCATAACATTTACCATGTGTCAGGCACTGCTCTAAACACAAGCATTAACACAGTGAATCCACATAACATCCTATGACGTAAGCACTATCATTAGCCTCATTTCAGAGCCAAGGAAACTGAGGCACAGTTTCCTAAGTTGTGGGGCTGTTTTGATCAGAAGCCATGCTGTTTACCATTATGCTAAGCTGCATTTATATACACTCTCAGGCCAGAAGATATAAATACTGGAACCTTCTTTTTTTAATTTAATTTTATTTTTTTAAATTTCAGAATACTATGGGAATTGGCTTCCTTTCACTGCCTGTTTTTGGTTGTGTTTTTGTTTTTCATTTTGACTTTATAGTGTCTTTTCATTTAATCTTGAAGTTATAATAAAAACACTTAATTATTTTACTTGTATTATTTTGTAAATAGAAAATACCTACTAGACATTGCTTAACTATAGATCCTAAAGCAAATTACTGTTAAATTCATATTGATTTATTTGGTTACAGTTATTTTTTAATGGCATACTTTCGTACTGTTGATCTTGAGGATTCTTTTAACCCTTAAAAACGCTTCACTATTTAGAGTAATTTGCTCTTTAATAAGTAAAATGTGACAAATAGAGGTTTAGGGAAATAGTATACTAAGTTTCATTGTGCAGGGAAAAAATTTAATTTCATATACCATAACGTCTTAGTCTTTTGGGGCTACTATAACAAAGTACCATGGGCTGGATGACTTATAAAGAACAAAAATTTAATTCTTACAATTATGGAGATTTGAAGGCTGGGTACTAGGTGTGAGCACGGTTGGGTTCTGGTGAGAGCCCTTTTCTGGTTGCAGAATACCTACTTCTCCTTGTATCCTCACATGGCAGAAAGATGGCAAGAGAACTCTTTATAGTCTCTTTTATAAGGGCACTAATCTCATTCATGAGGGGTTCACCCTCATGATCTAGTCACCTCTTAAATACCCCACCTCCTAATACCATCAAATTGGAAGGGGCTAGTATTCCAACATATAAATTTTGGGGGAACACAAACTCTCAGTCCATTGCACATGGTTCACCATATCTATGATTTAAATATCTTATTTGACATTATCTTAGTGAAAACTCAGCTATTTAATTCAATCACAGATATTTATTTCCAATAAAAAATATTGCATCCTCATATTTATACTGTTGTGCCCAGGGAAAATCAATAATGACACAATTCAGCTGGATACGGGAGAGGTTAACCATTCAAAATAAATTTTAGATGGCAATTCAAAAACTTTCTGAAACTGTAAATAATTGACCATCAGAAATTAATCTTCTCCCCATGCAGACTGAAATTATGTTGCCATAAATATTATATACTTGCTCTCTGACCCACCTTGCCTGTGCCTGAGATCTAAAGTTTGCCAGCTACTTAGACTTCCGTACATGACTTGCCCACTTCTACTCAATGACATCTTTGATTTTGAGCTTTAATTTGATTTATTCAGTCAGTCCTTCAATCACTTATACAACAAACACTCAGTGAGCACTTCCTCTTCCCCAGAGGGAAAGAAAAGACAAAAGAGAAAAGCAGGATTTCCCAACCTTGAGTAAGTCATATCTAACAGGAAAATGGCTAAATACATGGACAACTTTGCAAACCTGCGGAGTCAAGTCGGAGACCATTCTGTTACCATAGTTAAAATTCTTCCTCAAGGTCCCAGCTTCTGAACTGCCTCTTATTCAACAGACTAAGGAATTTGACACTGCATTTTAAACTAAAGGGTCCACTAGATCATGTGTCCCTGGAATCCAAGCAATCTTGTTTTTTATTTTTTCTATCCACTTTATTCCAAAAGCAACTAGAAAGGTGCTTTACCCAGAATAGATGTTCGATTTAATTCAAACTACACAACTTTTTATTATCTTAGTATATGGGATTACAAGGTATCCATATTATGTTTTTAGGCTTCTTCTAGGAAAAAAAAGAGTTTTTATATGGACCACACAAAATGAAGAAAGGAGTAAGAAATTGGAAAACATCTATGATTCATTTAATCTAACCAAAAAGAGATACTATTATGTAATCCTGTGAAATGTTTTAGAGAAGTGAAAATAAAAAAAATTTAGATGATTTTTGTATTGTTTGTATTCCAGCACTCTGTGTTAAATTGGTTATCCAGATGATATTTAGACTAACAAATAAATCATAAGGTTCTCTGAAATATAAAGCATTCAGAACAATAATCTAAAACAACAGCAACAACAACAGAACCAATTTTACCTAGACGAAAGATAAGGAGAAAGACCTTAAATGCTTTCCTGTTGAAGCTGACTCTCTGGATACAGATATAATCTGCTACCTACCTTTCTAATTGAAAAAGATAAAGTAGTCTTTGAGGTAATTAGTTTTCCTGAATTATAATAATCAACAAAGTATATTTTAAAAGCTTAAAGTAAAAAAAAGATTGTGCAGGGTAAGAGAATCTAGTATCAATTCCCTGCAGAGTTACTCAGCCTTAGAAAAAAAGTATCTCATGCTTGAGTAGCTAAAAAAAGATCTAGAAACATAAATATTCTTTTCCATTTAAAATGTGTTATTGTATTTTGTTTAATTTTATCAGGCACAGGAGGAGATAACATGTTGATCTTTTTATAATGGATGAAGCACCAATTGAAAGGACACCGGCCCTTCAGGGCCCCTGTGCTCTGATAATCAAAGTCTAAAAGCTATTTCTCTTTTTAGCTGGCTATCCCATTGAATATCAGACAGAAGTTCAATTATGTTCAGATTTCTCTGAAGCAATAAATGTTATTCCTATGAGTTACAAGTTCTTCTGATTTCACTTGGAATAATGTTTGCCTCTTAATCTTGTTAGCGTGTGAACCCTTAGTCCTCTTTCTTTGTGGTTAAGGCAAACATCAAGCTTGTTATAGGTGGTTTACTTCCAATCTGACATTTTGTGTGTGTCACATATTATGTCTTGGTCTGAAGTATAGAGACTCATGAGAAAAACCTTCATTCAATTCCACCTAAAATAATAGACAGTTGTGTATTTATTTCCCACCTAGTTGTAATCACCTGAATGGCTTTGTGTTTGGACTCAGAAAACAAAACCCCAAAATGAAGACTTCAGAAGCAGAAGTTTTTCTCTGATTTTGACCTGCCCACCTGTCTCTCAGTCCCATTCTGACCTCTCTCGTCTGACTCTAGGTCACAGTACTCGCATTCCAGAGAGGGTCCTGTCCTACACCTAGAAGGAAGGGAAGCTGCTAAGAGAGGCCAAGAAGAAACTAAACAGATAGACCTGGCTGGGTTTCCTCACTCAGGCCATTAGCATTAGCTCTTACCTTTTTGGTCCAATCATATTTCTACACTGTTATTCATCCTTTATTGAACCTGTGCATAAAAACGGACAATTTTCCCTGCATGTTTGGGTCAGTCTTCATTCTGAAGGCTCCTGTGTATACGTTAAATAAATTTATATGCCTTTTTCCCAATTAATATGTTAATTGATTTTTCAGGTTGATTTTTTTAGTAAACCTTCAGAGGGCAAAGGGGAAGTTTTCCCTTGGTCCCCATACTTGTAATCTATGTTCAAAGAGGTTGCTGACAGTCAAATCAATTGAACAGCATGTTTTTTTCACTCCATTGAAAAAGAAAAAAAGACTTTGATCTCCTGTACATTCTTTGTGCCAGCAAAAAGAACTAATTTCTTCAAAATAGATTTCCATGTGAAAAACACCAATTGCCACACAAAAAAAATTACAAAAACCAGTTAAGCAAAATCAAATGTTTTATGTACATGACTAGTGCAAAAAAAAAAGCTAGAGACTAGGAGTTAGAAAATTAAGCAATCACTCTAAGTCTCAAAATATTAATTTATAAGATATTAAAATAAAATCTAAAGTTTTCCTCCAATTTATGTGCTCAATTCCAATTGTACTAAAGAAATATCAAAGAAACGCCTATCAAATTTCCAAAGCAGTGCCTGTCCCTGACAAATAGACTTGTTCTTAAAGTCTATCAAAAATATCCTCATGGGATGGAATTTTACCTTTACTAAAATGTGTAGAAACATTTTCACAGTGTGCTTTAATGCTTCAGAACATTTGGCAAAGTGGATACTTTTTAAAATCATGTAATACCACAAATACAGATTTTACTTGAATTCTTTGCAGCAATATATATATATATAAATTGATAGGTTTGTTGCTGAGATGTATATAGGAAAAGAATCACTTATTACTCAAAATTGATTATTAGCAGTTAAAGTCAAAAAAGTTATGATGAAGTTGCTATTTTCAATTTGGTACACAACATTGCAATAATTTACTAATTACATCATTCAAAAATAGAAATGTTCAACTTATTTATTCTCATTGTCGTCTCAGAGGTTGCGTGCAGCCTCAAGAAAAAGGCAGTAAATTCAGTACTTAAAAGCCCAAGTTTGTTACTATAAGCCTCACTTACTATTTGTATGACTTTTAGCAATTTTTTTAATGTGGTAAAAAAAAAACCGTATGACATGAAATTTACCATTTTAGCCATTTTAAATGTGCAGTATAGTAGTTTAAATATATTCAAATTATTGTGATCTCCAGAACTTCATCTAGCAAATCTGAAAAAAAAAAAACCCAAAAACAAACAAACGAAAAAAACTCTTGCTGCATTATGGCCCTTTTATTATTGTCCTTTAATTGACAAACATAAAAAAATTAAACACTAACTGGGTAAAGGGCACACTTACAACTTCGACTCAAATCGTACAAATGCAAATTATGTAACCAAAACGTGTACCCCCATAACATGCTGAAATTTAAAAAAAGATTAATATGAGCAGAAAGATGCAAAAGCATTATTTTTCTTTTTGGTTAAAAAAATAGATATGATATGGTTGATGAAAATTTGTAAATAAATGTAATATAAATATATATATTAAAAATAGGGAAATGTGTAACACTTTCTCTTAGAATTTTGGGTTGAAGTGAATGTTTAACTTCATAAAATGATGCCGGTTGTTTTCCCAAGCAATAGTACCATTTTATACCACTCCCCTAGAAGTACATAAAAGATTTTATTTATTTGCCCACCTGCCCTCCAACATTTGGTTCAAATAGAATTCTCAATTGTTGCCAATTGAACTGTGTAAAATTGTGTCTCATTATGGGCTCCATGTGCATTTCCTTGATTACCAGTGATCAATTTTTAAAAAATTAAAATTCTGAAATTTCTACATAAGTAAATATCTAGACAAGGCTGACAGCCAATTAAGTAAAAGTTGAAACACAGGCAAAGTTTAGGTAACTGGAGAAAGAAAATGACTTCTAGGTGAGGAAGAGTGCAAAACCAAAAGAACAAGGTGAACAAGGAGAAGATTCATGTCAGGAACAGAAAGTAGCCAAATTTGTAGGAAGACTGGCTAAATGCAGGGTAAAAATAGAAAAGTTGTTTGAAGCTTTATTACCAGGATGAAGACTTTATACTTACTAAATCACAGTATTTATATAAACTTTTTAAATAATTTAAATGAATAAAACAAAAAGTCTTATAATTGTAGATTAAACATTTTCTTCTTATCCACATTATAATGAATATTTACACTATCTAGTTAAGTGAAAGTTCTTACACAGCAAACTTGAAGCTTAATTAAATAGGTCTGGTAATTTAAAACTGAGAGGCTTTAACCTCACTCACCTTCTACCCCTTAACATGAAAGTTACTCTCTGTTGAAATGTTAATGGGCCCTTCAGTCACAAGTTATCTGTTCCTTTAGCCATACAATTGTATTATATTTCTTTTTCTACATTTCGTGAACATGTTATATTTTCAGTTTTAAAGACATCGATTTCTGATTCTATGGAAGAAACTGCACTTCTATACATATTTGGCATTTGATGGCAAAAAGTCTAACTGAAAACTTTCAGAGAAAGTCCGTGTCTAAAAAGCATAATACTGTATATAAATATACCAAGCTTCTCTTTAAAGATTAACTTTTAAACACATTAGCTTGATGCTCAAAGAACCATGGACATTTTAAAGTAATATTTCCTAGAAGAAATACATGATCTAACTTACCTTAGTGAACCATTCGAGGCAAATACTTAGAAAGATTAACAAATATAAAACGGCTTTCCCTCGATAAGGGAGTAGAAAAATTTGAAGGACCGGGACGCGAAGAGGACAACCACCATCTTGCTTCTCCTCAGGCAACACCGGGTTCGACGTTCCTTCCCAGAGGACAAGCATCTGTTTCCCGCCAAAAAGGACTCCGCCCCCTCGAGTGCCCAGCCGCCCCTCCGAGAGCCCTTAGAAACGCGCAGCCTGTAAAAGAGCAAGGGCTTCTGTCCTTTCCGTCAGAGGCCCTCCTCAGGTTTCCTCATGAAAACCTGTCTTTGCCGCCAAAGCCCTTTCTGGCTTCTATTCTTTTCTCCCTGTACCTGACATTTTGGTGACGACACCCCGGACGGCCATCGGGGGCGGACCTCTTCGCAACCCAGGCAGCAGCGGGCTGCGGCGGCTCCCGGGGGCTCACAGCGTCTGGCTACCCGGCCCCGTCAGGCCCTTGCCTTTTCCGTATCCGGAACCCCGGCCTCTACGGGATAAGGCTGTCCGCCCCAGCTCTCAGGCTAGTTCTTTCGGGGTCGGGTCCAAGTCGGGGGTTTATACCGACCTGCCAGTTGCCACGAGGTTTCTGGATTCTTCTCGTCTCTCCTCTCCTGGCTTCGAGGGCGAGAGGCCATTTGCTGATTCCTCCTCAAACACCCGACAGCCGGACGATTCTCCCGAGCACGGGTAAGAAGTGGCCACAGTACTTGGGGGACAGGATTCAGCCGTCCCTGTATTCCCCGGGGAATTTTCGGGACCCTTGGTCACGGCTTGAGAACTCGGGGATGCCTGATTCTCAGCCGCCTCCTCTCACCTCTTTTCTGGAGGTTCACTTCCGGCTCTCGCTCCTCTGAGGGGGACGCGTTTCCGAGTCCGCGAGAGACCTTCGGCTAACTTCGTCCTGGGCTCGGCTCCAGCACCCCTGCCGTTGCCCCATCTTCCCCTTTGGGGTGTTTTCTTCTTCACTTTAAAAACCGGGCCTACAGGGTGACCTTAAAAAGAAACGCCTCCTTTTCTTCTGTAATACGGCGTGGCCCCAATATAAACCGGGTAACGACGACCGATAGCCGGAAAATGGCACATTCGACTATCAGATCCTTCGCGATCTGGACGGTTTCCTAAATAGGAATGGCAAATGGTCGGAAGTCCCCAGTGCACAGGCTTTTTCCTGTCTCTGCTCCCGTTTGTCCTTGTGTCAGGATTGGTTCCCCCCACCAAGCTCTTTCATTGGGAGAAAACCCTCCTTCTAGTTCATCCTTTGATCCTGCCGATGAACCCCCTCCTCACGCACCAGGACGCGCTACTTCTTCCCCGGTGTCAGCGCCCCGTTCCCCTCCCACACCACCAGCCCCTGACACCGCGACACCCCCACCCCCTTCGCGCCCGTCTCCTCGCGTAACCCAGTCTAAGGATGGGACTCGGCTGGTTCCCGGACTCTCGCATCTTTTTCCCCTCCGGGTAGAAGGCATTGCGCGAGTCCGGGTCCCTTTTACCACGGCTGACCTTTTCCGAATCAAAAAACAACTGGGTTCCTTCTGAAAAAACCCCATACGATATAGGCAGGAGTACTTACATCTTACCCAAACCTTCAACTTAACTTGGCATGACTTATATGTCATCCTAACTTCCACTCTTAACACCAGAGGAAAAAGAATTCATCTGGCGTTCAGCCCAGGCTCACTGAGTGTGACCTACACACTCAGTCTGACCGTAACCCGGTCGCAGCACAGGCCGTTCCCTCTTGAGAACCTAATTGGACCTATCAGCAAGGTGACCCTGGCCTCCTATCACGAGATCACATGGTGACCTGTCTCTTAGCAGGCACGGCCAAAAATGCCCATAGGGCTGTAAACTGGGACAAGGGTACAGAGGTCACACAGGGGCCACAGAAAAACCCTGCCCTCTTTTTATCTTGCCGGACAGAGGCCTTAACAAAATATACCAATTTAAACCTGGAATCCACGGAAGGGCAGACTCTCTTACACCTTCATTTAATCTCCCAGTCTGCCCCTGACATCCGAAAAAAAAATTAAAAAAAAAACAGAAAAGGGACCTCAGACCTCATGGAAAGAACTCCTTGAAACGGCCTTCAAAGTTTTTAACAATAGGGAGGAGGAACATCAGCCCCCCCACAAAAAAAAATATCTTGGCTTAAAATACCAGATGCTTGCCTCCGTCCAAAATCCAGCTCAAGACAGCTTTTACAAAAGAAATCCCCCAAAATCCCCATGCACTTGCTTTTGATGTGGTATACCTGGACACTGGGCGAAAGTCTGTCCTAATCCTCATCCACCCTCTAAGCTGTGTCTGCTGTGCGACCAATGGGGCCACTGGAAGATGGACTGCCCTCAACACCCTCCCCGCTCGAATGCACCATCCAAAGCCCCCAGACCTCCGCCTAATGGGCTCTCCTCCCTCTTGGTGCTGACACCAAAGGGCTGAGGCTGCCTGGGCTCATCAGCCCCCATGTCCGGTGAGTCCACCAAGCTTTGGATAATTGGGATGGTAGCCGGTAAGACTGTTTTATTTCTTCTGTACACGGGGGCAAGTTTTTCTGTTCTAACTGAATCCCATGCCCCGATGCACTGCTCCTCCATCTCTGTAACTGGCATGAAGAGCATCAAGGAAACCCCACTTGAAACTCCCCCTCTTTATTGTACCTTTTTCAATACCACTTCTACACATTCTTTTTCAGTTATTCTCCACTGTTCCACTCCCTTATTGGGAAGGGATCTCCTTCATAAACTGGGTGGACAAATTCACTTCCCATGACACTTCCCAGCCCCACACTTGCTTCTTTGCCCAGAGCTTCCTCCCCTTCCAAAAAGTGAGGAGACTCTACTTGCAGAAATTGACCCATCAGTCTGGGACACTGGCCATCTGGTCATAGCTTGTCATCGTGACACTGTGCAAGTTTTCCCAAGGGACCCCAGTCACTACGTATCTGTCCCTCAATACCTTGTGGACTGAGGGGCATAAAACCTATTATTTCTTACCTCCTCTCCATGGGTATCCTTATCTCTATTCACTCTCCTCATAACACCCCCATTCTTCCTGTTAAAAACCCAAATGGCACCTACCGTCTAGTTCAGGACTTCCATCAAGTGAATGTGGCTGTGATTCCAGTACACCCAGTAGTGCTTAATCCCTACACCCTCCTTTTGCGAATACCCTCTTCCGCCACCCTTTTCTCTGTTCTCAGTGTAAAGGATGCCTTCTTTTCCATCCCCATCCATAAAGATTCTAAACCTTTATTCGTATTTACCTGGACAGATCCTGACTCACATGTATCCCAGCAATTGACCCGAATGGTTCTACCTCAAGGGTTTAGAGACAACCTCCATTATTTTGGTCAAGGTTTACAGGCTGACTTGGCCCACTCTGCCCCGGCCCCTAGCTCTCTATTACAATATGTAGATGGCCTCCTCCTCTGCAGTCCTTCCTGACAAGAATGCCGGAATAAAACTACTTCCCTTCTCAATTTCTTGGCCCAGTGCAGATACCGGGTCTCTCAGAACAAGGCCCAACTCTTGTCTCCCAAAATACACTACTTCGGCCTTTTAATATCACCCGAACTCCGGGAAATCCTGAAAGAGCAAAAAGAGGCAGTTCAAAAAATATCCCTGACTGCCACAAAAAGATATCTCCTCTCCTTTCTTGGCCCCACAGCATATTTTCATATCCAGATCCCTAATTTCGCTTTAATTGCCAAACCCTTGTACAATGCTACAAAGGGGAACTTAGATGAATCCCTTTCCCTTACCCCATACGTGTACATCTGTCAAGAGCCTCAAATAGGCTCTAAAACAAGCCCCCACATTAGGGCTTCCAGATCCCTCCAGGCCCTTCCATTTATATCTGCACAGAGCCCAAAACCTGGCTCTGGGCCTCCTGGCCCAGCCTGTAGGAGATTCTGTACAACCAATGGCTTATTTTTCTAAACAGTTAGACCCCATTTACCAGGGATGGCCACTCTGCTTAAAAGTACTAGCCACTGCTTCTGTACTTATCCCAGAGGCACAAAAGATGACTTTCTATGAGCCCCTAGTAGCTTTTTCCTCCTACAACCTTCAGGATACATTAAGTCACAGAGCTCTTTCCTCTTTTGCCCTTGGCCCTCTTTAAAGTGAAAGCCAATCCCTGTGAGTCTGCATAGAATATTTGGTGAGAAGATTTTTTAGGATTCCATTCATCTGCTCTACTTTTCCAGAAGATTGGGGGTGGTAAGGGATGTGGAAGTTCCAAGTGATGTTTAAGGCTGAAGCAAGATTCTGAGTAACCTGAGAGATGAATTATGGTCCGTTGTCAGACTGTAGGGAGGTAAGAAAACCAAATCTGGGAATAATGCCATGTAAGAGCTTTTGGGTAATAGTACAGGCCCATTAGTTGGTGGCATGGAAGGCCTCTACCCATCCTGAAAAAGTATCAACAAACACCGGAAGACAGCATGTTTTCTGGATAGGGGACATCTGAGTGAAATCGACTTGCCAATCCTGTCCAGGTAGTGAGCCCCTGACTTGGTGGCTGGGGAAAGGGGGAGCCTGGATGTTGGATTGGGCAGAGGTGGTTTGACAAATACTACATTCCTTGGTAAGGGTTTGAAGTAATTCCTTGTGTTGAGGTAAAAGGTGAGTGAAGGCATTTGAGGAAAGGGAGGGCAGACTTATCAGGAAGGACTAGCTTATGATTCTTATACCAATATGGATTTAAAAAATGTGCTCCCTCCTCCTTGTGCTTTTTGATTTGAGGTTGAGTGTATCATGGATTGTCTTCACCAATCAGGGGGAAAATATAATGAGGGACAGCCTGATGGGAGGTGGCCTGTTTGGCCCAAAAACTGGCCTCTTGGTTGCCTGTGGAAGTATAGCTTAGGTCCTTTTGGTGGCCCTGACAATGGATGAGGGAAACTTGATTGGGGAATAAGACATCCTGGAGGAGGGAATTAATTTATTTCCCATTAATAATAGGAGAGCCTTTTGCAGTTAAGAAACCTTGTTCTGTCCATATTTGGACATTGGAAGGTAGCATGTAATATGTGTATTTAGAGTCTATATAAATGTTAACCTTTTCCCTTTGGCCAAGGTTAGAGCCCTGGTTTAAGGCAATTAGTTCTACTTGCTGGAAAGTTGTCCCAGGGGGGCAAAAGAGATGCTTCCATGATCTGTGTTGGTGGAAACTGTTGCCCCAAGTCAGGGCCATGGAAGGCCTGGACAATGGTACAGCCCACTGAGAGGGGTGCTGCTTTAGTAACACTGCCATCTCTGAACCAGTCAGGGGCACCGTCATCGCTGGGGTGGAGGCAGGAATGGCAGGACTAGGGATTTCCCTAACAGAATTCAGCCGCCTATCCAAAAAAATTTCTGCCATTCTCAAAGACATTTCTAAACAACTTGTCAATCTTCAAGATCAAGTAGACTCACTGACTACTGTTGTTTTACAGAACTGTCGAGGCTGTGACCTCTTGATGGCAGCACAGGAAGACATTTGTGCCCTCCTCCAAGAACAATGTTGCTTTTACACTGATAAATCCAGCCTGGTCAGGGATGGGGCAATTATTTGATAAGGAAGTTCATAGACATTTATAGGCATTATAAGTGATCATTTGGAAAAAATACCGAAGAAATTTGCAAAATTTTGATAGCCTCATAGACCAATTAATTTTTAAAAAAGGAACTGATGCCATTGGTGAAGGTCAATATTCAAAGCAAAATAAAGATCTAAAATGTATAATGTGCAAACATCAGTGATCTAAATTCAGGATAAGGTCTGACAGAATACATCACTTTGTTCAATGGCCTAAACAAGGAGGTGAGGGATCCTCACCTGTAAGTGACTGGCCTGTCCTGGTTATCCTCTGAGACACCTTAAATACCAGCCGATATGATCCTTCCATGTGTGGAGGCTGTCCAGTTTCCATTCCACATACTTACGGAAGCATGAACCCCCCATTCTGGCTTGAAGTTCAGCCTCCCAATGTAAGCAGCACCTCCACTGTCCTGTAGGTCTCACCACTTCCTTGGACCTCTGCCTGTGAGCCCTGTGCTTGACACCAGGCCTTGCTAGGTGCTCAGTGTGACCATTCCCTGTGCATTCCCTGCCATTGCCCCAGGACACTCCCTGTCCTCAGCCTAGGAGAATCTCCTTTTCCTGGCATAGGACTTCCCTAAGGCACTTTCTTCCTCAACTACAACCCCATGACACTCTTCACAACCATTTCAACATGTGGGGGCTTTAACCAAAGACTGGAAAAGCCACTGACTTCAGACAGCCTCTGCCTTCTGCACAGTCCACATACCTGAGGTAACAATTACAAAGCCTAACCAAGGGTATGAAATGTAGGGAAAGTAAAAAATGAGGGAGGCAAGCAAATTTTCCACAAATGATATTTTGCCCTTGAATATAAAGAAAACTCTATGTCCAAGAAATATTACTTATTTTTAACTAGAAGATAGCATATTAATGATAAACACAGTGAAGTCAATTTAGAAAATGGGATTTTAGATATTGTTTTGATATTTGTATACATTGCGATACTTCCTTCAAGCTGTTAATCTTATGTTACATAATACATTTATGTATATGTATTATGATGTATATGTATTATGCAATAATACATATACATAATGCAGTATATTACATAAATTATATCCATGGGCATAAAAGTATAAAGTGTCGTTTTGCTGAGAACAAACTCACAGGAAAAAAAAACATAAGTCTAAAAGAGTAAATTTTAACAGTTTTGAGATACCATGTAAATAATAACCTCTTTAAGTAAAGATTTTTTATGCTGTTAATCTGATGAAGACCAAGTAAAAAAATAATGAAAGATAGTCTCAGTTGATAATTTTTTTTCAGGTAGAGGGAATGAGAAAGGTGTATGTGAATAGTGGATTATCTCTTCATTAGACCTCTTTTCCCTTAACTCATTCCCTTCAACTGAAAACAAAATTACAAAGGTGAAGAAAAACACTGAGGTCACAGATTTTGTATTTTCTAGTATTATTCCACAGTATTTCACAGTTTTGTCATAATACTACCTATGATGTGTGATAAGAAATCACCAGAAAGCAAGCATTAAAGAGTTTTCATGATCTCGAGATTTTCTGAAAACAATAAACCAGGAGACCAAAAATGACAAGTAATTTTCATTGTTTCAGTAATGTGAATAGTTTGCAATTCATGCTGGGGAATACATTATTTCACATTCTAAATGATACAAAGTATGTACAGAGTCATAGGTTTGGGAAGTAATTTATGACTTAAAGAGAAAATGAATACTGTTCTGGTGTAGCCCTAAAAATAAAAAAGTGACAGACTCTTCAACAACATAATTCTGCCAATTTCCTCAAAGAAGAAGGACAAGAAATTAAGAAAGAGTAGAAAAATAAAAACAGACTTAGAAAGCACATAATCTTGCAGGAACAAGACAAAACACTTTTCTCAAACAGAATGAAAGGAGGAAAGAAGGTATGAGCTAAACTGTACCACATACAACTCTGCAAGACTGTAAAACAACTTGACTATTTCCTACTGGATTATGCAGGCAGGTCATTGGATGTGGCAACTCCCACCCAGCACTGAAATTTAGATCAAAATATTCCCTTTAATAAGCTGGTTATATTATGCAAAAATTTTTCACCATATGGTATAAAATAATTAAAAGTGATTACAGGCCAGGCGTGGTGGCTCACATCTGTAATCCTAGCACTCTGGGAGGCCGAGGCAGGCGGATTGTTTGAGCTCAGGAGTTCGAGACCAGCCTGAGCAAGAGCGAGACCCCGTCTCTACTAAAAATAGAAAGAAATGATTTGGATAACTAAAAATATACAGAAAAGATTAGCCGGGCATGGTGGCACATGCCTGTGGTCCCAGCGACTCGGGAGGCTGAGGCAGTAGGATCGCTTGAGCCCAGGAGTTTGAGGTTGCTGTGAGCTAGGCCAACGCCACAGCACTCACTCTAGCCAGGGCAACACAGTGAGACTCCGTCTCAAAAAAAAGTGATTACAGAAGATCACTTTTCCACATCTCTTATCATTTCTACATCCAGGCAAGTTTTTATACAAATCCTTTCAAGACAAACAACTCTGCTCACAATAACAAGGAAAAGTCATTAGCCTTTAGTCCAGTAAAACTAATTATAATTGTAATAACATCACTACAAATAGAGAGATATTCCACACCTATTCTTCCCAGTTTATCTGAGTGTTTCAAATGTGCAGAAAGCTACATTGTCTACTTACTTACATAAATAAATATTCATTATCTTTTTCACTGATTATTTCAGAACTGATGTAAAGCTAATGTAGATGCTTCAGTTAAACATGTTGGTATATTGACATGATAGCCCTTTTAAGAAATATTGCTTGCAATATTACATGGTTTGAGGCTCAGAAACTTGTCCTGGAAGTAAGACTTAGCCTGAAAATTATCATCCATATACTCTTTTATTGCTTTGTTTTATGTAAATGCTGTCTTTGATCAAAAGCAATATTTACTATGATCTAGGTATGAAGGGGTCACAAATTTAGCATAGATGCAATTAACAATTTAAAAAAGAGAGATGGCAAAACAGGATGCTAGCATAAAAAACCATAGCTCATGGTAAGCTAAAGCAATTAAGGCATAAAAATATGTGTATCCAAATGATTCATTCACACACACACACATTCACTCACACACACACAGACACATTCACTCACACACACACAACTTGCTATCTCTCAATTAACAATGTCAATTTATTCATGAAAATCATTCCACTTAATAAAAAGCCATTAAAAGAAAAACATTCCCATAAATTTTAGTGAGAAAAAAATTATGATGTGTTTCATTTCAATCCAAAATATCCAAAAAATGTTTATAGAGGGAAATCCATGTCCATTGAATAATGAAAACATGTTTTATAAGCGATAAACAACAATTTGAAAGTAAATAGTTTTTATGTAAAGTAGAATAAAGGTTTACTCTTTTTACCTTCTACACCTTACTCTTCACCTATTTTCAATCTTTTAAGAGTGTATAATTACATTGTATTTAAACTGTACTTGAGAATAAAAATATAGCACAGAAAAACACCTCAAGGCTAAAACAAAGATGAAATATGAGAGAGCTTAGAGACCCAAGGAAAATAGAGTGTGTGCCCGTGAAACTGAGAAGCCTTCTCAGCATATGCTTGGCGAATCAAAATGCTTTGGCTCCTACAAACAGTGTGAAGTTCACATTTGTTCCATGTAATATTCTCTGACTAGAAACAGCAGTTTCAAGTAAGTTGGTGATTGTGTCTTTATCTAAAACCATAATGTTGAAACATCACTTCTTCAAATATACTTATTTAATGTATAGTGTGGTGAATATTTTGATATGCTAAAAAAAAAAGTCACTCAAAAAGCAGAAAACTGTTAAGAGTTGCTAGGACAAGAGGTCACTAACTAAACTGTTATCTGAAGTACGTACATACATTTGTGTTTCTGTCTGTATAATTCATAACTCCATTAAATGAAGAATGGAAAAAAATCTGTGAAATTAAAAGTTTTATTTGTATCTAGAGGAAAAAATGAAACAAAGGAGAGTTATGCTTTCTTTTTTCACTCTTCTAATACCTTCTTCTGTTTTCAATTTTTCAGCCCCGAATTTTGAACCTATGGTACATTCCATGCCATGGCAAAAAGTCCTCAAAGGATGATAGGTAAGCCACAGAATGGTAAATTCTTTATTGGTTCTCCATTCAGAGTATAATCATTAAAGATATAATGAGGAAACCATTTTATTTATCCTGAAATGAATGAAATAGCAAAAATCTCAAAGTAGACACCTCTACCTATAAAACAATTTTTTATCACCAAATAATGCTAGATATGTGTACCTGATATCTCACAAATGTTTATCCAGATGTCGACAATATCTTTAATTTAACTTAGACTAACTGGCAAAAAAATATATCTAACCTAGATCATCAAACTATAAAAGAATACATTGAAATAGAATTTAACATTATCGTTAAATATTGTATGGCCGTGCATTGTTTATCTACAGGGATACATTCTGAAAAATGTGTCATTAGGCGATTTCTTCATTGTGTGAACATAATAGAGTGTACTTACACAAACCTAGATGGTATAGCCTGGGCTATGTGGTATAGCCTATTGTTCATAAGCTATATACCTGTACTGCTTGTTACTATGCTGAAGACTGTAGGCAACTGTAACACAATGGTAAGTATTTGTGTATCTAAACATAGAACAAGTACAATATGGTATTAAAAATTTTTTAAAATGGTACACTTACCATGAATGGAACTTGCAGGACTAGAAGTTGCTCTGGGTAAGTCAGTGGGTGAGTGGTGCATGACTCTGTAAATACTGTACTCTTGAACTAAATTTATTTTTTAAAATTTCTTTCTTCAATAATAAATTAACCTTAATGTACTGTAACTTTTTTACTTCATAAGTGTTTTAACTGTTTACCTTTTGACTCTCTTGTAATATCACTTAGCTTAAAACACAAACACATTATACAGCTGTACAAAAATATATTCTTTCTTTATATCCTTATTCTATAAGCTTTTTTCTATTTTTAAAATATTTTATTTTTTACTTTTTAAACTTTTACATTAAAAACTAAGACCCAAACACACACATTAGCCTAGGCCTACACAGGGTAAGGATTATCAATATCACTGTCTTCCGCTTCCACATCTAGTCCCGCTGGCAGGTCTTCAGGGGCAATAACACACATGGAGCTGTCATCTCCTATGACAACAATGCCACTTCTGGAATACCTCCTGAAGGACCTGCTTGATGCTGTTTTACAGTGAACTTTTTTTAATAAGTAAGAGCACAGTCTAAAAAAGTGATAAAAAGTATAGCAACCACATAAACCTGAAACATAGTCGATTTGTGTAGTGTACATAATTGTATGTGCTGTGCTTTTGCATATACTGGCAGCAGAGGTTTGTTTACACCAGCATCACCACAAAAACGAGTGATGCTCTGTGCTGTGATGTAACAACTGCTAAGACATCACTAAGTGATGGGAATTTTTCATCTCTAGTATAATCTCATGGGACCACCGTCATATATGTGGTCAGTTGTTGACCAAAATGTCATCATGTGGTGCATGACAGTACAATATTCTGTATTTTTGATAACTCAGAGATGCCACATGATCTCATATTGTCTGTGGATCATTTTGTGTGTTAGTCATTAGAGGGCTTTAACTTAGATGTGAAAGTTTCAGGGAATTGGGTTTAAGCCAAAATGATCCTATTTACATAATCATTAAGTTGCCATTTGAGAAAGGAAAAAAATCATTAATATCTGTTTGTTTACTTGCCATCTATGTTTCTTATGAAAATATAGGGTAAAATATGCCAGGATAGTTTTCCCAATTATTTATATTTACTAGGGATTTTGATTCTGAATAAAGGAGAGCTTGCTTTACTAGACATTGTGGTAATGCTCAGTTCTGAGATATAGTCTGTATCGCAAAAATCTACTGACAGTTCACAAAAATTTACTTTACTAGCTAGCATTTATTAGTCCAAAATATTTTATGGGATCAGGTGTAATTACTATATACTGCACAAGTAGTAAAGTCCCATGAAAAACAAATAGAAGGAAGAATCATTGTAAGAAAGAATGATTCACAAAATCTACTTAGATGCTTAAAGGTAGAGTGAGAAGGCAGTTAACTACTTTTACAGTGCTGAAAAAATATATGTTTTATTTATCGTCACCTTCCATTTCAACAGTACATTCCAATTATATATTTTCTATACTTCCTGAGACAATTGTGCTTAAAATGTTTAATTCTCCTTAGCATGCTTGCTCATAAAAGAGACTTGTAATTATAAATTCTTCATCACTTCAAAATGGATCACTAATCTGTTTTTATATGCCTTCACTAGGAGAACTTTTGGTAGGAAACCAAAACCCATTTCATGATAATTACCCTACACTTTTTAAAATTTCAATCATATTTAAAACAAACAAAAGATGTACAATTTCTAGTTAGGACAAATATGTTAGTATCATAGAATCAAACTCTCACTGATTTGAAAAACTGAAACAGATGCATCCACATGCCCTCAAAATAGGAAAGGCCACCTAATTTATGAAAAATATTTCATTCTTAGTGACAGGATCAAAAATTTGGGGAGTTGTGTTGGGAATGCAGTTGCCAGTTGTTCTTCACCCACTACTCTTTTTCTGCCTTTTTTTTTTTTTGCTCCTGCTCAAGATCTTAGGAGGCTGGTCCCCAAGAATTTCATCATCCTAGAACTCTTGTACTCTGGCTTCAGTGGGTTCAGGCAATGAGAGTCACTAGTAGGAAACTGGAGGGTCAGAGAAAAGAGAGAGCAGGCTGTTTTCTTCACCACACCTTTCCTCCTTTGGTGTTCTGGAAGCAGCAGCCACGGATCCAGTGGCTTTGGTAATATTGGGTGACGTGGATTGATTGATTCTTCCTCTCAATTCCAGCTTTGTAATGGTTCCCAGCTGTTGCTAACCCCTGTATGCTTAAACCTCCATCATCAGTTCCCATTATATAGTCCCTTTATTAAATACTCAACAAAATTTCAGATAAGCACAGTGTTTCCTGCCTGTCCTGAGTGGCAAGTAGAGACTAAAATTAGAGAGTCTAAGGACAATTATGCCTCCAATGCCCTAACACTGCCAGATCCCTCTTCACCTCTCAGGGGACCTTTTAGTTCCAGACTCAAATATCACCCTGCTACATAGAAGGTGGAAAATGGATCTCAGAATCTAGGAGCAATATCTGCATACTCATAATGACAATTTTAATTAGGGACTAGGTAAACAGCATACATTCTCTGAAACAAAGTTGTGTATTTGAAAAATCAGAGTTATGAGAATGAAATAGAGGGAAAGGCAAAGACTGAAGTCTGAGTTCTGCAGGGTGCTCCTAAAGATTTCTACTGTAGGATCAGTACTAGCAATAGGTTTATACTAAAGAGACAGACAAAATTCTAGGGTTTCACTAGAAATGTATGAGAATTAAATAACATGTTGGTTTTTAACATAAAATAATTAGTCCCATCAAAATAATTAAGTAAACTGCTGCTTCAGAAAAATATACCATGGTCATCATAAAGCTCTAAGTACTCACTGGGATACTACCACATCTCTAGTTTAATTTACATGCGTGTTCCTACTTGTTTAAAGTGCTCTTTTTGTGTATCTACTCACTTGAGACATGGGAAATCTATTTATTCTCTCTATATATCTGTATCTATATCTATCTTCTCATCTATGCTTTATCAAAGGATGGCAAATGAGAAAGAAGTTAAGTGACTATCATATTGGACAGCACAAAATACATCCTTTTCCATCTCTGCAATAAGTTCTATCGGACTATACTACTTGAGGCAGTGTGATAGCCACATAAAAGCATACTTGCATATTCAGCTATATTATGGATATTTAGAGTTATTTATGATAAAATGAAAATAATCTAAAGCCTTATGATCTGCAACTTGGTTAGTGATAATTTCTGACTATAAAACTTCATATGTAAAATGCATGCTTTAATGAATAAATTAAAAGCATAATTTTCTTTTTAGATTTTTTTCAATTAAAGTAAAACAAAGTCCAAAATAATACTGACTAAAGCAGCACAGAAGTTAATCTCTCTCACACATGGTAGTCCAAAGAGAAATAGTCTCCAAAGGCAGATATGGTGGCACTAGTCGGGAATCAAGTATCTTTCTATTTTGTTGCTCTTCCATTCTCAAACCAGACTTCCACTCCTGTTCTAAGACGAATGTTCCAACAAGACGGAAGAATAGAAACAGAAGGCACATGCACACTCTGATGATCACATCTACCACTTCAGCTAACATCTTGTTGTTCAGAACCAAATAGCATGAACAAATCTAGCTGCCAGGAGGACGGGGGAATTTAATCTTTAATTGGTTGGTCATAGACCTAGCTAACACTCTATTCCAAGAGGAGAAGAGATATTGGAATGAAAACTCAATTGCACCATACATGTTGATGCATTTTACACTCAAACTTTCCTTTTTGCTAATTACTATTCCTCCATCTGTTAGCCAGTATTTTAAACCACTGACTTCATTCTGATTTTTCAATAAATGTATAGAATGAGAAGAACTATAATGACCTCCCATACATTCGTGGATGTTTCTTCTGTATGCATTGCTGAATTATTCCTAAACTTTAGAGAGCTGTTTAAAGAAATATAATGGATCATGGTAAGAGAAGACAGTTAAAATAACTAATTGAATTTTATATTAAGTTCTCAAGAAAAATTAAGAAGAAAAATCTGCAGAGTCAGAGGTATAACATACCTCTTCAATACACCTAGAATCTTTTAATTTATTAAATGTTACTTTTGTGCCCACATCACAGCAATAAGGCTAGAAAGGATGAGGGAAAATTAGGTAATTCAAGTCAAGCATGACAAGTAGCAGCAAAAGAGTAACAAAAGTGCTGAAAATTATAAATGTTAGACTCTCTACAATGGTTAAAAGAAAACAACAAGGTGTTGCTTATTATTGGAGGTAAAAGGTTGTGTTTTCCCAAAATAAAAGGTGGAATTTTCCATTGGTAGGTGAATGCACTTTTTTCTTAGCGTAAATAATCAGCATATATAAAGTACTACCCTTGGAGATTAGAAATACTATTTGCTAATTCACGTATTATAATTTATCTTCAAAAGAGGACAGTAAAATTGCACTCTAAGTATAAAACATCCTGTACTTCTTAAAGTTGCAGACAGTAGGCAATCAATAAATGTTTACTGAGTGCATGAAAGGGTGTTTCACCTAATTTGAATGCTAGCTGATTCCAATCAGAAATAACAATTATATAAGACTTTTGTCCGTAATTAATGAGACAAAAAAGCCCACAACATTGATTTTTCCCAAAATATTAACCTTGAACATTTGTTTTTCAGATACTAGGTTTTTAAGCATTCGAGCAGATCTCTATTGTCTCATATTCAACAACTTTGCCTCTGGACTACTTTTTATATGAGATAATCATTTTTTTATGGTTTTAATGTCAGTTGAGTGGAGATTTTTCTATTACTTACAGTTAAAATTACCCCACCAGATGTAAAATACTATGTACCATGATTTCCAAAAAGTAGCATAAATCAGTCAACAGGAAGTTTTAAATTTATGCAAGAAAAAATAATTTTGTTAATTTAGCTCTACTAGCCTATTCTTGAATTAAGCCCAAGTATTCTTCATTATTTAAGTAAATAAAGCCACTTATGTTCATTGTGCAATATTTTCCTTCACCTCTTTTTTCTTATTTCAATAGTATATTCCAAATCAATTCCATATTTATGTTTAAAGCAATGCTTCTAATATAAAATCATTAAGTTATCAAAAAAAAAAAAGAAACTCATGGATTTACTTTAAGAATTGTTGCTTCTTCATCTATTTCCCAGAAATTTTAATACATGTATAAGGTAATGTACATTTGAGAAAAGGAGAGATAGTTTCAGAACAGGTTATTTAGAAAGAGAGAATGACTTCAGGATAAATGGTTATAATGCAAAATTAAATTTGATGTGATTTTAGGATATCTCATTTTTGGTAAAGCATTTTTCACTGCATGAGTTAATTTCTTACAAACAATATTTCTTGCAGTGCTTTATAGCAATAGACTCAAAAATTTTGGGAAATAGACTCAAAATTATGTAAAGAATCTGTTAATATCATAGTAATTTTTAGGCACATTCTTCCTTCTCCCTAGCTTTGCTGCCCCAATTTAATAGCCAATAACTTATTAACTTAAAGAACAAAAATATTGTTTCTATTTCTGAACACCAAGATAACTACAGCCATAAGGTTTTAGAAAAATAAAAACTCTTAGTGGTTTTAATTGATCACAGAATATTATAAGAAGAAATGAAAGATTTTTTAATTCAAATGGCATCTCCAAATATAGAATTTGAATTTCAAGTAAACTATGTGAATTCATTTCTTTATTATACAAAACAAAAATATACTCACCAAATATTATTCATGAAAATGATTAAGGGTTGGAAGAAAATATGTCTGTGTGAGTGTTCGTGTGGTGTGTGATGTGCATGTTTGTGCATGATAGATAATAATTATGTGTTATTTAAAATTGTATATAATACCATATATAGTATTCTATTTATATGTTAATGTGTGCATATTTAATTGTAAGTATGCCTACATAATAATATTTTCCATTTTCCAATGGATTCAAATATTCTTCAGAGAATTTGACTGCAACATACCTTCCTAAACATCATAGTTCATTAATCTGAGTATTAAACAAAGTGGGACTTCTATAAAGTCAAATAAAATAAGAAGAATGGGCCCAAAGAAAATTAGTGTGATCAGCAGGTTATATGTCCTCTTTTCTATCCCTATGAACTTATAAATTGAATTAGCTCTCAAAGTATCTGTTACTTGAGGAATTGTCCCATATGGACATACTCCTTAGTACACATTAAAATATCCCTCTTTGTGTATCTATAGACCTACATGAGCTGAAAATGTAAACAAGAATTTGGCAGATGCCAGTGTGAGAAATCAGTTTCACTGGGGAAAAATTTTTGTCTTTGTCTTTCCACTTGGTAGTCATGAAATATGCTAAGATTGTTTTGTTTTGTTTTCACTCATTGGCATGACTCATTTAGCATTTCCTGCAAAGAATAGCTCTAAATACTAAAAACATTTACTAAGTAAAAGTCCTGTTGTGCTTGTTTTAAGAAACAGATAAAGATCATTTGTAGTTAGCAGAATTTATTTGCATATAAACAATGTGTTAAAGTTTTTAATATGCCATTTTCACATGAAGAATAATAAATATAAACTCTGCAATTTTATTGGCATTATTATTTGTTTCCTTTAAGACCCACACTGTTATATTATTATTAGGAGGTGTTAATTTGAAAAGAAAAGGAGAAAGGAAAGAAGAAAAGGAGGAAGGGGGGAGGGAAAAAAGGAAAGAGGGAAAGAGGAAAGAAAAAAGGAAGAAAGAAGCCAGAAAATAATATGGTAATAACTACCTTTCTTTTATGTAATAGTTAGACATTTATTTTCCATTCAAACATTCATTGAATGTCAAGAAAATAGTATAGATATGCTAGATACAGATGGAAGAAACTGTAAAACTATTGTATGGGTGTACGGCACATGGTAGACAATACACAAATCTTTGTGGATTGAAAGAGATTCAGGAAGTTGCCTATATTTTCTGTAACATGTTTTTGCTTTAATATAAATCAATCTGCATTTCCTTCCATTTAGCAGTAAGAATTCTATGTGGAAGATGTTCTAGGTCACATTTTAAGAAAACACAAATTTGGAAGGTCAATTCTGTGAGAGAGTAAATAGAAAAGCAAAGAGTTTGACTGAGGTCTACACAATGACATTTATCGATTGATTACTATATGTTTATGATAAAAGCAAACACAAACGTCACCAGAGGACTCATGATCTCCTGAGGGAATGTATTTTTGAAATATTTCTTTCCAATAGTCATTCTCAGTTTTTATAAGGAAAGCCTTCCACCCAAAAATGTTCCTGGTCCCTAAATCATGATAGCCAAACAGCCGTCCTGGCATTCGTTTCCTGTTAAGCTTAAGGGACTCTTCATGTGCAGTTGTCATTTCAAAATACTTTATGAGGACCTTGATGCATTTTCACAAGTAAAATCTTCTGCCATCTTCAGAATGTTCTTTATTTCATCTCTTCCTTGCCTCTTTATTGACTTCCTGTGTTCCACATTCCAAAAGCCTCACCTCTGCATTTCTGACCCATTGTAACCTAGTTTCAACAAACTACCTACTGGTCTTTCTTGCCACTGTCCACAAAGCCTTACGTGTTGCAGCCCACCTGACTTTCTCACCAAATTCTGCATATTCCAGGCTCTTTCACAAACCCATGGCTGGAAGCCTGCTCTACCTGAAGTTCTCCTCTTCATACTCGGTCTCTCTAAACTCAATCCTTACTCCCACCCTCACATCACCAACAACAAGATCCTTGGCTCATTTATTTTTGTATCCCTTATGCTGTAGCTTGCACTGGCTTAAAGTAACTCTGATATCAGAGTTCCTTCACTTTCATAGAACAGTCCGTGTATATTATTTGCGAGGAAATCAAGAAAGGGGAAATGAAAAGACACTTAACTCACTTTTCATTCATTCATTCTTTCTTTCTTTCCTTCAATATGTACGAGTATTTTGTACCTATCATGCACTAGGATTGACCAGGCTCAGAGAAGACAGTGGTTAAGATGCAGCCCAGTCTTCATCTGACAACCTAAACAGAGAAACAGACAAAGAAGCCAAAGATTAAAAGCCAGACACTGTCTAGTTACAATAAGGCTTTCTTGAAAGAGTGGTCCAGCTTGTCTCAAAAGTCAGAGTCCTTTCAGCATGAAGAATGATGCAAATATATAGGTTGATATTATTCAGATATTTTTCAGATAGTTTCAAAGCCTTCAAAGTTCTTGCTTAAACTTTCATTTAAAAGTATGTGTGTGTGTGTGTGTTGGTTTGTTAGCAATTAAGAACTCTTGTTCTGGAACCAGAAACTATCAACAAAAGTTTGCAATTCTATAAAAAGCCTTCTTCAGTAACAGTAACATGAGAAATAGTGTTTCCAAAACTAGTTTGTAGCAGCTAAATGACTACTACTTCCTTAATTCAATAGCAACTGGAAAAGTTGTACAATTATTTGTTTCAAGTTTTAAGTGATTTGAAAATAATTAATTTCTTTTCCCAAGAATAAATTATCCATGTATGGATTTAGCTGTCCAATGACCTAGTATGATTCCTATCATTTTATTCTTTTATAATGTTCTATTATCAAAATCAAGAATACAGTGCCACAAAAATAAAAACTTCTTCCCAATATGCTTTAATACAATAATGAGTATAATTTAGATCAATTAAGAAACTTAATAATTATGCAGTACCTGTAAACAATCTGAGGCCTTTGAGCTTATTTGTCTTGGATTATTATTACCATAAAATTCACCTAATGAATTACCAGTGTCTAAATTTAAATATATCCACTGTTTAAGAGAGTAAACAATTCTAAATTTTCTTATGACCTATTATGTATTCGTTTATTCTGAAAAAGAAAATATTTTATATTTATTTCATATTTTCAAGTAAACCTAGCCCAGGCAGGTAAACTTGTCAGAACAAATGAAGTGGAAAATATTTTTGACCAAGCTGAAGGGATTCAAACTAAACTATAAATTTGAGAAATAAATAATATTTAACCTTGAAAACAACTTGAGTTAAGTTTTTAAAGTTAAAAAAAACCTTATTATTACATGCCAGACCTCGAACTCTCCTTAGATAACGTCTCCATTAATTCATTATTGCTTTCAAAAATATTTATTTAATTCACCACTATATGAAAGTAAGGGATGTACAATTTAGGGAAAACAGCAAGGAATATAAAAATGACTAATATTTGGGAAATACCTCATAGGAGCTTTACCTGTAGAGATAAATCATGTACACCTAATATCATAGAAATAGGAGTTAAAAAAGTATTGTTAATATTTCAGAAGAGGAGTAAAATCTTTGTTTAAAGATTTCAATAGCAATGAATCCTACTCATTTCATTATAAAAAATGACTCCAAAATATTAAAGGTTAAACAATCCAAAAGAAAAATATTAAACATCCATCTTCCGGACACCTTAAGACAGGGTGCTTAAGGGGCCAGATTGCTGGATTTCATATTCAGCTCTAGTTATACAACCCTAGGCCAAACTGTATCTCAGTTTTCTCATCTGAAAAAAATGCATAAAAGTGGTATACACATCCAAGGATTGTGGTGAAGATTAAATGACTTAATATATATAAAGCACTTGGAACTTTACACAATGTAGAAGTTCCATAATTAGAGCTATTATGATATTCCAGTGTTTTTAATTCTGTCATGAATACCCCCATCAATAATGGCAATATTCTTACACTGAAATACTATTGCTTTTTGTACCATTTCTTCATCCATATAAAATTTTGCTACTGAATCCCCCTGCCTAAATAGACAGTTGTCCCGGTGACATCTTTTTATTCCTTTCAGTAACTCAAATCCCTGTAGATGATGTAAACACAGCTTTAGCTACTTCCGAACATTGTTCTGATGAGTAATGTGGGAAGAAATTTTAAGCATGAATACTAATTTTTCTTAAAATATACATGAATTTCAAAATCAACTTGTAAAATGCTAGAATATAACAGTTTATTTGGGTTTAGTGCATCAAACATGCTAGAAAAAATATTTTGAAAGAAGAATCACATCATTCCATTTAAATATCTTCTAGTCAATGTGACTAAGCATCATTTGAAAACATTCATTCTTTCCTCTCTTCCTCAACTATGAAATCTGGGTTTTCAATTTAGAGGGAGAGGCGCTAAATGCTAAATCAAAGTCTCACAATCAATACTTAATGGTTTACTGGCACCAATGCCGAACACATCAATAGAGCCCATATATGCCATCTATAAAACAAGCCACCTTCACAACCATCAAATCCTATGATATTTTCTTATTTTGGAGTTTTACTGCTCCTAAAATTATCATTTCTTCTCAAGTCCTCTGCTCTCTTACAGCTAACTTCAGAGAGAATTTTGAGCTACTTGGAGGAAATTCTGTTGGGTTTTGTTTTCTTGTGGTTTCTCATTCCAAGAAGCAAAAACATCCTGAACTGTCTTGGGTTGTTTTTCAAAGCTAGATATACAGAGGAAAAAACACTTTAAAAAAGGGACTGCTATAAGGATTCCCAGATAAAGAAATAGACTCATACCAAACAGTGTTTTAAAGTGACATTACAACTGGCACATTTGCCCATTTAGTGAAGATTATTTAATGATTATCATTAAAATTTTGCCACTTAAAATGGTAAATACTGGGAGTGGATGTGGAAATGAAGAATATTGTTGTCTGGAACTTAAACAGGTGAGCCCAACAGAAGCATTTGACTGGAAAGGAATATCCTTTTGACAATTCTTCCTGATCCCAATGGTGCGATGCATTTTTTCTCCCAATTTTCCAAGGTAACTAGAAATAGAAATCATAATAACATCCACAGAAGACATTTGGTAAAAGGATATATTTATCAGAAATATTGAAGAGTGTTTGACTAGATCATTGAATATAATCTTATGCCTAGTCAAGAATTCCAAAGCATTTAGGTCCCAAAAACTCATGATGATACCTCCATAACTGCCACACACTGGATTATTGACATGTTTGGATGGACTTATCCTTTCTTTTAACGTCTATGAAGAATTTTCCATGTGTTAAGCATTGTTTTAAGCACTTTCCTTGTATTAATTGATTTAATCCTTGTAGCAATCCTATACAGTAGGTACTATCAATGGTATTGTGCAAATAAAAACTAAACAAAATAGTAAAATTGACTCACAAAGTAGTGAAATAACTCTCCCAATGCCCACAACCAAGAGATGGAAGAGTGAAGAATTTGAACCTAGGTAGTCTGCCCGATGCCCATATTCCCAAGCATTATTCTTTCATATCTGCAATTTCTTAGAATTCTTCACAAACCCATCTCCAGCTGAAATATTAGTAGCTAGTGCTGAATTGTGACAAATCTATGATAGAATACCTCTATACAAAAACATAATTTTTTTACTGGTGGCACCACTTGACCTTATGTAATCAACAATTTAGTTAAAGCACCCAGGTGCAGTGACTCATGCCTATAATGTCAACAACTTGGAAGGGTGAGACAGGAGGATTGCTTAAGGCCAGGAGTTTGAGACCAACCTGGGCAATATGGCAAGACCCTCTTTCTAAAAAAAAAAAAAAAATGAAAAAAAATTGGCTGGTTGTGGTGGCACGTGCCTATAGTCCCAGCTACTCAAGAGGCTGAGGCAGAAAAGGTCACTTGAGCCCAGGAGTTTGAGGCTGCAGTGAGCTATGATCATGCCACGGCACTCCAGCCTGATTGACAGAACAAGAGCTTGTCTCTAAATAATAATAATAATAATAATAATAATAATAATTTAGGTAAAGCAGAGAATAACAAATGTCTGCTTAGTTTATAATCAGGGACCTCATTTTAAGACAATATCTAAGTAATTCTCAAATTGCTATTTCTCAAACATATCTCCTATGTTAATATTCTAGCAACTAAAAAGCTGGACCAAAATTCTCACTGGCATTCTTCTACTCTGTAAATAGACAATATAACTTGTTAGAATATACATTCTTGATGAAGCGATTTTCACTTTGCCTAAAATAAAATCAGGCTTGTTAACGTTAATGTTTTCTGAGTTGAACTTGATGCAAAAACATTTTTCTAATAAAATGAGTTTAAAACAGAGTTATTTATCCTTAAATAAACATAGACTTTTCACATAGTTTTAGTGATTATTGGCCTGAAATATTTGCCATGCCCACCCCTAAACACACAAATGCACACACCCCTCCTGCCCTCCCTTTGGTGTAACTCACCCAGAATGAAGTCGGACTTGTTAGCAAAACATTCTATAAAAGGTATTGCCTACCTACATTTACTCATAGTAGGCACAAAAACCCTTTCTTACAGGTCAAGTCAGTATGAACTTCAAACAATATTGTTATACAGCTTGTGTGGAAGGCACGATGATAGAGCCAGCCCCCGCCCCCAATTCACATACCCCAAGATGCCCACATCTTAATCCTTGGAACCTGTGAATGTTTCACTTTACATGGAAAAAGGGATTTTGCAGATGTGATACTAAGGGTATTGAGATGGAGATATTATCCTGCATTATCCAAGTGGGCCCACTGAAATGACAAGGGAGAGTCAGAGGAATAAGATGTAAGGATGGAAACACCAAAGGTAAGGAGAGAGGGTGAGAGAGGGAGAGAAAGAGAGATTTCAAGATGCTACACTGATGTCTTTGAACTGAAAGGGAGCCATGAGCCAAGGAATACAAGTAGCCTTTAGAAGCTGAAGGCAAGGAAATAGGCTCTCTCCTAGAGATGTGAGGAGGAATGCAGCTCTCCTGATAACTTGATTTTAGCCAAGTGAAATCCATTTTGAACTTCTGACCTCCCAAACTATAAGATAACAAATTTGTGCTGTTTTAAACAGTAAGTTTGTGATTATTTGTTTCAGCAGCAATAGGGAACTAACACTGGGAAAGTATGTATAACCTGGGACATAGATTTAAAAAGAAAACATAAATACAAAAGGAAATGTTAAAAATGACTGATCATATACTTTAGAATAAAATCCCAGCTTGTTATTTTAAGCACCCATTTCCATCCAATGAACTATAAATGCTGAATAGTGAGGTCTATTAGATTAAGACCCATCTTTTCCTGATGAAGGAACCAGTAAGAACATTTATGTTCTGAAAACTGGAAAATAGTCTCTATACAAATCTGATCTGAATCCCACTTCTTATGCTGTCCTACTAATCATTTTCTGGGTGCCCTGCAGTTTTCTTACCCCAACATAGAAATCATTTGCTAGGAGACGTGTGTCCTCCTGCAGAGCCCTTATTAATCTTTCAAGATGATGTGCAGGATCTGTGCGTGGGATTACTCATACAGAATGTCCAGCAATTGATTTCTCTGAATGCTTGCCTTCCCACTGCCAAATGCTTGCTGCTGGCTCTGTTTGCTGATGCAGAGATGGCTTTTGTCTGTGATCTTGGCCCTTGGCACACTCACTCTCACGCCCATCTCTCAGCTCTCTTGGACGTGAGCATCTGTTTGTCTCCTGCAACTTTGTTTTACTTTGACAATGCTAAAATGATGGGTTATATTTTTATTCCTTTGGTGACAAAAGCCTATGCCTGATTGGAGCTCAAATTCCATCAGTGTGCCAACCAAGTGAAATTCTTCCGTAAGGAAAGTAAATGTCTCTCTGCAGGATTACTCTGAAATGTTACTGTTTCGTATGTTCAAGTATAATATAAGACTTATGGCTGCAACCCATATTTCATCTCAATTTTATCTCCTACTTTTCATTGTGAATTTATAACAGTCATTTAAACTGTATTTTGATAGTAATAGAGACTTAACACATGCTAATAGCTATTTTATAAATTTATATCTGTATATATGTATACATATATATACATATATCTATATATGCATATTTAGATACAAAATATCTAAGCCTAAGGATGTATAGATATTTTGTTAAATGCATGAAATCTCCCAAATGCCACCTTGTAAGTTAGATTCCTCTGTTTTAAATACAAAGGTATAGTTCTTTTCTTAATGAAAAATTTTTTTAGCTCAAAACAAGATTTGACAATTTCCCATTATCTCCATTTAGCTCAAAAGATGTCCTCAAATGGCTCTGAATATCTAAAGACAATGTAGTTTTAGATTTTTTCAATATTAATTATTGCATATAAAATCATTTTAAATATTTAGGATATAATTATACATCATTCAGGACTGCTGAGAGTGAATAGGTGAAGAAAGCAGGTGTGTATGAAAGCACCCCAGTGAAAGGGGCAAGTATCAAAAGTACAATATGTTTTGTTTTGTTTTGTGATTTACATTGTGTCAATTTATTTTTTTAATTTGTATATTTAGGATCCAAATGAGTCTACACACTGCACTTGGTTAATAAGTTTCTTATAATCCATAGGTTCCCCCTTCATCTCCCTCCCTTTCTTATTTCTTTGCAATTTATTTGTTGAGGAAACAAGCCATTTATCTTGTAGGGTTCCCCACAGTCTGAATGTTGTTGATTGCATCCTCCTGGTATCGTTAAGCAAATTTCTCCTCTGTTTTTTTTTTATAAGTTGGTAGTTGGATCAAGAGGTTCAATGAGGTGCAGGTGCAAAAACTTTGGACAAGACTCCTTGGTCAGTGCTATAGCGTTCTCGCACCAGGAGGTGTGTCATGCCTGATTGTCTCTGTGATTCCCCTTCTCTAGATTTGTTCATTCATCGGGGGTTGTAAAGAGGTAATAGTCTCATTCTAGCATTCGTTCATTTCTTCACGGGAATTCTTCCATAAAGAGAAACACTCATCAACTCTCCAGGCTGCTTTCCTCTTAAAAATCTTCAGTGAAGAGGGTGGATTTGCCCTGCCTTCCAGACATCTCCTGACCTGCATGCAGAGTGTGGCAGTGTAGACCTATTTTCCTGCTTCTCAATGTAAACTGGCCACCAGCTTTGGTCACTGGCCTTCTCCAGGCCTCTGGATGCAGAAGATCAATAGTGGCCAGGAGCGTTTACTGGTTTATTATAATATAAAGGATATTACAGAGGATAGAGATGCAGAGATGCGTAGGCGAGGTACGAGGAAGGGTTACAGAGCTTCCATATGACCTGCCTGGGCATGACATCCCCCAGGAACTTCCATGTGTTCAGCTTTCCAGAAATTCCAAAAGTCCAATAAGTTTAGGGATCATATATGGAGGCCAAAATGTGATCATCTTGCAAATGAGATGAATGTAATACTATAACGTCATTCATTTCATCCCATTATGTTAGAACCAAGAATTTATTATACTGAGGGTGTTAAGACTTGACAAAGTTTTTTGGTTAACTATTTCTACCTAACAGATAACTTTTTATTTCCCTTAAATTTGTGGGCTGCGGGTGGTTCCTTCTGCTGGTGTTGTCTAGGTTCACAAATGTTGCTGCATTCAGCCACAAGGTCAGACCGACTCTCAGGCAACTGGAACACTTTCGTTTTCCTCCATGTGTCCTCTCATCCTCTAGTGGGACAGACAGTATTCCTCACATAGTGGTCTCAGAGCAGTGTTCTGAGAGGGCAAAGGGAGAAACTGCAAGATCTCTTGAAGCCAAGATTCAGCATAGACACAATGTCATTTTTACCAGCATATTAGTCAAAGCAAGTCACCAGGCCATCCCAGATTCAAGGGTTGGGGAAATTGACTTTGCCTCTTTATGGGAGGAGCTGCAAAATATCACAGATATATTGTTCAATCTACCACGCATGCTTCAACCCGGGAGGTGTCATTATTTTATAACAGCCCTTTCCTTGTTTGAGCACACAGTAAAAAGCAAACTCAAATGAAGCATTTAAGTTAGCATCTGCATTAACAATATTATTTGCTGTTCTTCAGAATAGATGTAACCTGTTTTCAAGAAAAAGAGAGAAAGAATATAATATCTTCACATTAAAAGAAGCTCCATTTCAGAATGTGGCAGGGAAAACATTAAAAAGTTTTTCTAAACACAAGTGGAAGTATAATTTCATGAAAATAAGAGGATGGTATAGAAGGCATTGATATTTTCCTAGATAGAATTTTCAGTTACAAAAAGTAGAAACTGGAGCAGAAAAGAAATTTATTAGAGGAGTATTCACAGAATCAATGAAAATGCTGGTGAACGAAGCTTGAAAAACAGGCATGCACCAAGAAATGATAGGCAACCAGATCACACTAGAGTTGTCAACTCGGAAACTAACGGTGCTCTCAGACCATTGCTATATTCTGAGGGCCCTTCCTTAAAAAGAAAGGGTGGCCTAAAAATAACAACTATTACAATATCCTTTAATATAAATATAATACTGTAGCTAAATTTGATTATTTGACAATTCTCAGTTATTTCACCCTTTTACACAGATTATATGTATACACTTATTCAAACATATATGTATGTATATATACATATATAATGTGCATATAATATATATTATGATAGATAATAATATATATGTGTGTGCAAAAACAGAGAGAGAATATATATATTATTTGATCCATAAACATTTTAATGTTTTTAAGTAGGCTAATTAAAAATGCAAAACTAAGCAAGTTTAGCTAAAAATCTCAACCTATTTGCATTTTTTATTCCAAAATATTATTTTATGTTGAACTACAAAAGAGGAGTCATTGTGTATTGTTCAATTGTACTCATATTTTATATCTCAACAAGTAAAGGGAAAACTTCAAATTAAGAGTTTCTCATAATTCTTCTATATTATACATACATATTAAACTTCATAGGGCCTTCAGGGTATCCTTATTCTAGTCTGTCATATATTACTCATGCTGATGAGAAGCTATTGAAAATTTAAGTTAGGAAATGAAAGTTTTTAAAAGTAACACATCAATCTGGAGGGGTTCTTCTATGTACAATCTTGTGAAAAGAATTTATTATACTTTAGAATAAAAAAGAATTCAAATGAATACCTAATAATATCAAGTAGATACAACTCTCCATTAGATGTTGTTAAATGTATGCCCTAAAGGAAATTATCATGACACACCCCTTAATAATAATAGTAACAATCACCATGTTAATGGCTATTATTTACTGTGAGGCCACAATGTGCTAGTCTCTTTGTCAATTAGGCATCTCTAAACACACACTACCAAGCATGAGAGAATCAACTAGCATATCGTTGCACAGCTAAGTTATAGAGACTCAAGCCCAGTGTAACCATTTAACTCTTATATTTTTCCCTCTTGCGCTTTCTTGTCAAGGAAATCAGTCTAAAGTCAGATTTAGGTATCAAGGAAAAGCACAAGTTTTTAGGCTAATAGAAGATCTACAAAAAGTGCAATTTACATTTAGTATAATTTTTAACACATGAAGTAACTTAAATTTCCTTTTGTAAATTCTACTATATGAAATTATTAATATATTCATGTGTTTCAAAGGTACTTCATGACCTTCCTTTGTTCAAACTAGGTACCAAAACTTCACAAACTTTTATAAACTTTAATTTTTGGCGGAAATGATACCCAAGATTCTTAAACTTTGACAAAACTTGGGATGGCATTTCATATTCATTCATTCATTCCTCATTTCTTCATTACTTTAACAAATGTTTCTCAAACGACCACCATGTGTAACCACAACGTTTGTCTTTTTTAAAATGTGTATTATGCCAGTTATAGAAGAAAACAGCAAAAATCTAAAGCTCACTTTCAGTCTAGAGCAATTCCCTCAACCATTAAAGTCATTTAATCCTCATTAAATACAGAATTTATTTCTAATATTTAATTTTTTAATCTTTCAAATTTTTGTAATAAAGTTGAGCAACACTGTTACGTACGAGATCAGAATGATCCAAGTGTTCTCAAAATCATTGCCACTCTGCAATACTCTAGAGTTATAGCTAATTATGGTTTTCAGAAGCATGAAGGAAATTATGGCTTCCATTTAGGGTTAGAAAGTAAATTAATAGATCATCTTTATAAATAATAAACCAGCTGATGCTCCTCTAAAGAAATATTAATCCCCCTTGACTTAAGAGGTATTATTGTCAAGAACATATAAACTCACAGTTTGCTAATACACATTAATAGTATCAAAGTAGAAATTAGTAATGACCATATAAACCCTCTCCCAGGGAAACAAAGGATATACTTTATTAGCTTCAGAAAAATAAGCCTCGATTGAAAAATAAATAATGGCCACGAAACCTCTGCTTTAAATTATCAAACCTTTGGGAGGAAAAACATTTTTCTTGTTGATTTTAATTGGGTGGAACAGGGCAAGCATTTCTTCTTTTTCTCTAGCCAACCAGTCATGATATGATGAAAATATAAATGCCAATTATTATAATAAATAGGATTTATAGACAAAAATGACAGGACTTTCAGATTATGTGGCATATTTGCTGTGGTATTCACTTCCATTTGCCCTGATTTTAAAGGACCCAAGTCAAGCATACAAACTTTACTCGGGAAAATTCTTTAATCAAAAAGACCAACTCAGTAGAAATTTTTGTCTCTTCATCCAGGGTAAACCACCTGTGCATGTGTGCTTGGTGGATTTTTTCAAGTGCCTGTACCAAATCTTCAAATCTGAAGTCAATTCTGAAGGCACAAATGCTGATTGACATCTGTGGCTTCAGACTTGTTAAAGCTCCAGAATTTAAATAAATTAGCTCTCCTTACTGGATCTAAAAATTTGAAGAATTCAGTAAGAAACTCATTAGAATTCCACTAGGACTACTTCAGCCCACGAGTTTTCCTTCTTGTTCTTGGCAATCGCTGGTACATCCTATGAGGTATCAGAAGATGATCTAGCTGCTCTGTTGTGAATGTAAAGTTAGAAAATGACTGAGTTCTACAAATTCTAAAAGCAGTATCTAGAGCAACCTGGAGGAGGATCAGAAAGCAGCATGGATGATCTAATGGTAGCATGCATGAGAAATAACTATGAAACTAGGCTTTTGTGTTGTCTCTTCAGTCTTCTTACTGTTAATTATAAGTTGTGACATCACCTTAGATCCTTTCTATCATATAAATGGGACACGGATTTGGTGGTTAGAGAGAAAAACATAGTCGATCAGAAATGGAAGTTCTCTCAACAATATCTCTGAATCGTAAGAACTATCAATATCATTTAGAGATGAGAGAATTTCAAAAGCCAGGCTGGGACGCAATCCCATGTCTGTCAGACCCTAAACCCCGTTCCATTCTCAGAAATAATACTTGTCTATTATAAGAGTGCTAATCAAAGTTAAAATATAAATCCACATTCTGGAAGTTTCTAAACATCCTTTTCCCTTTGAATCTCTATTGTCAGTGTGAATAACAAATTCTCTACCCGCCCCCACTCCCAAAGTGTTGGATCTCTTTAAAACAGATCCAACCATGTCTATTTTAAAGAGACTGAAACAGAAGATACACCAGACACCTGCCAATGACTCAGAGTTTTCTTCATATTTAGTCGTCTATAATCATATTTAATCATCCTAACAATCCAGAAAGGTAGAGAAAATGTTATTTTCATTCCACGTCAAGGCTAAAGTTATATTCCTGGAAAAATGTAAATTTCCAAAGGACACAGGAATGATAAATGTTAGCTCAAGGCAAAGCCTTTACCTCTGTCAGTGTTGGAACCACACCCATCACCCCAGTTAATTGTTGATTCTGCATCTAGCCTTCCTGACAGGTACCATTCAAGGGTTTGTGAAACACCTATGCTTCCTCCCTCACCTCACAGGGAAAAATCATGCTCAACCATTGTGATTACACTAGTGAAGAGAAACACACATTGGAATCTAAAAAACTTGAACTTTTTTTTTTTCCTTTTGGTAACATACTTGAAAAATAAAATACAGACACTTGGAACATTTTTTTTACAGCAGAATCATGTCATTACCTACCCTAACTTCTATCTTACTTTTTCAGTAAAAAAGACTTATTATCTGTATTAAAAAAATCAAGCCAATTGAATCAATAATATTTTAAAATGCTATTTTCATTTTCACTTATTGTACCTTTAAAGGGTTTATCCATTAATGTAGTTCCATTTTTCATTCTGATTAAAACAATTAGGGACACATTTTCCTCTTGTCTACAAGCTCCTCCATTCCTGATCCTAGTGGTGTCCATCTTAAGATAGGGAAGACAGTATTTCAATATTAAAGTGTCATGTAAGTAACTGGATAACAATTTTACAACCCAAGATCCTGGGCCAAAATCTCAAAGCAAAAGATGATCCCAAATGTAATATTTTACCACTGCTAACACTTGCCTAAATAGTAGAATCTCTGATAGGAATAGTTCTGAAGCACCTTCTAAAGCCAGACATCCTACATATATTTCTGACTTGTAGACACTATCAATATCACTTAGATATGAGAGAAACTGAAAAGAACCTGGGTGGGGTCATAGAGCTAATGAAAGGCTAAGACATAAACCTGTGTGTGTCTGACCCCAAAGTCCTCACCTATTACATTCTGCCTTAGTAGCCTTTCTGGAAGTTTGTATTCCATTCCACTCTCAGAGATGGAGAATGTAATAGACAAATTCAAATATAAATGTATATTCTAAAAGTTTCTAAACACCCTTTTGCCTTTTATCTCTATTGTCACTGGGGATAACAAAATCTATGGTGATGGGACTTTTATTTGGCTTTTCAATCATACCAATGTCAAGCTCTGAGTGTACAAAGCCCTTGATGCAACTGCGGTTTCATTATGTACATTTTTATTAGGCTCAGTTCAAACAGAATACACAGGACTGATGTAAAACAAGATTTTGGCTTTGTAGATTTAACTACATAGCAAGAAGCACATTGATTCTTCATGCAAATGCCACAGGCTCCTTAAAACCTAAATTGGTTTTGGTTTAAGAAACTAAAATGATTTTTTTAAATAATGTGATATTCACATATATCACATGATTATTATAGCAACTGAGTGCAAATAAAATGGAGAATAAATGAATTGCCAAGATCTTATAAGGCCTACCATCTGGAAAGTCATTTTAAAAAATACACATGATTTAGCTGAAATATCACATGTAATATAATCGGTACATCAGGATCAATAATTTCCTTGTCCATCTAAGGAAATGGCCAAGAAATGACAATGATTCAAAAATAAGTGAAATAACTATAATTTTGCAGATTATTTATGCACTATACAAACAGAATTCAAACTGATTTATTTACTCTACTTTATGTGCTACATAGGTTTTGCCTCAAAACTAAAGTTTTTCTTACTTAGTAATAATAAAATCCTTTTTGGACTACATTTAGGTAATACAATGAAAATATTTCTCTTTTTATTGTCACTTTTTCTTTAGATTTATCTATCATACAGGAGATAACAAAAAATTTTGTGGCCATAATTACTAATTTTTCAAATCATGACAATTATAGTAGCTATCTACTCCCACCTTTAAACCTCACTGCTTTTAATCATCTCACATCACTTCAGTCTCTTGAAAACTACTGGAGAGAACTTTCTATATCCAGTGGTAATAAAGAGACAATTGGTCACCTTGAGATTGTTTCATAATAATTATATGGAGTTGGAGCCACTAAGTAGAGTTTGCAATCAATGAAGCCAAAAAGCTGAAGACAAATAACGCTTTCTTCAACATAAAATTCAAAGAGTATGCATAAGGTCTTTATCTTAACACTTGTTTACAAAAGGAAATGCATGAATAAAAGACATTTTAGATAGAAATAGGAAAATAATGAATTAAATCTAATTTATCTACAATTACATTATTTTTTACTACCAGTAAAATACTCATGCTTCAGTCAAACTGGACAACTTACTTTGTTCCTAAAAATGACTCGAAATTTTAAGCATTTTGCCTTACTGGAAGATGTGTATATCAAGGGTTAGCTTTCTGAGGATATCTTTCCTCACCCAACCAGGATCATCCCTTCCTTGGCAATGCTCAGAGCACTTTGCAAAAATGAAACATGATACAATAGAAAGACTCATCTTAAACATTTCCCTCTTCAGAAAGCCCTTCCAGACTTATCTGTCATAGTGACCTGTCCTAAACACCTCACAGAGTGTTAGTCATCTCTCCTTTCTGTCCTAACTATACCCCATATATAGTTCTATTATAATATTTTAAAAACCTCTAGCAATTATTTGTCTATCCCAATGTGGCACATATTTGTAGACAGGATCGTGTTTAATTCAGCTCCATATCTCTAAAAATATCACACAAAAAAACAGGTAGTAAAATTGCATGAATGATCATGGCCCTTGTCTTTAAAATATTTTATTCTAATTAACTGAACAGAAATAAGCACAGCTACAGTAAAATTTAAAATAGATTTATTTTGTGAAAATCCATTTCTAAAAAAAGTTCAAGTTAACAATGAAACACAGGTTGTCATGAATTTCATGACTCTCTGTAAAATGAATTGTTCAGTTTCAATGTTACCCAAGTTTATAGAAGCAAAGATTATTTAGTGCCAGGGTGGTTAAAGAAGGTTTTGCAGAAGATGTGAGAGCTAAACTCTATGTTATAGGCTGAGTTCTTTGCGAGCAGTATGCAGGGCTTTCTGGAAAGGGCACTGGCAAGAACATCAGCATTTCGTGAAAGTGGTGACTTATCCAATTAGGCTGCATTGGAGGGTCCATTTAGGAAGAAAAATAAAGATAGGAAAGTAGGCTGCTTTTATGTTGGGGAGAGTCTTTCATGAGGGACTAAGGAGATTTGTTTTCTAATATGAGAGTCATCTAAGATTTTGTTTATAATGACATAATTAGAGGGGTACTTTATAAAGATGAATTTGCCTTTAACATACAGAAGGGATAAGCATTGAAGTAAAAGATGGGAGGGAGGATATGAACTGAACTTACACTGCAATAAGACAAATATTATCTAATAGGGACCTAAAGTAGAACAACTTGCAGAAAGAACGATTAAATGAAAGTGATACTGTCAAGAAATAACTGATAAAAACTACAAGATTGAGGGATATGGGATTTGAGAAGGTAGACAGGCAGAAAAGATAGTTGTTAGGTTCCAAGTCTTTGCAAAGCAAGAATTTTAGAGCCGCTAAAATATACAAGGAAGTCAAGAGAGTAAGTGAGTTTTAGAAGGGAAAAAAAGCTGTGTCCTTCCAGACACACTAAGTTTGAGTTGACGGCAGGCTAATCAGGCAAAAATACTAGGCAAGCAATTGGAAAATTGGACCTTTGAGAGGAGACAGGGCTATACATTTAGTGGGAATTACTTTCTGGGGTGACAGTTGAAGTCCTGAGAGTAGACAAGGTATGCCAAAAAGAGAGCACCAAGAAAAATTAGTAGACTAGTCTTGAAACTGTAATGTATCCATGTTAAAGGGGCAGGAGGGTCAAGAGGAACTGGAGAAAGACGCAGAAGAATGATCAGAGAGACAGCAGAAGGATGAGAGAGTCAGATCATAAAAATCATGGGATGGAAGAAGTTGGCAGAGCGGAAAGCTCAGTGGTGCCCACAGGACAAGGAGATTTAGGACAATGATGTTATTGTACTCAACGCTCAGAAGGTCAGGAAGTCTAGAGAAGTCAGGTTACAGCAGCAATCACAAAGAGTTTGGGGGAAAAAGTTATTGAAGTAGTGGAAACAGAGGCTTTCCCTATCATTCAATTAGACATTTTGGAAGTGAAAAGAAAAAAAGAAGTAGCTAGGAAGACCAATAAGATTTAAAGGAGGAGCTTAAGATAGGAGACATCAGAGCATTTTTCACATGTAGAGGGAAGGGATTAAATAAAGGAGATCCTAAAAAATTCTGGGTACATTTAAAAGGAAGTTTGATACAGAAAACATAATTGTTATAGCATAAAATGTATATTTAATAGTCTCATAATTTTAAGGCAAGTTTCTCAAAACTCTGTAATTATCAGGGAATATAGACTGGTGAATGTCTTGCAGCTCCTCTTAGTCTGCTTTTAGATTTCTCCAAAATCTTGGAAACATTTAACTTAAATTTCTTACTGTGTATTAGTTTTATATATCTACTAAATATTATTTACCTGTTGTTTAAAGAAGAGTAATAAAACAGCAAAGCCACACTGAAAGATGGACACAGTGAGGAATAATTCCTTTCAAGGACAAAAAAGTTCCCTTTTGGGAAGTGTAAGGAGGTCAAACACAGTGATTCCTCGGTTTCAGGGAAGGGATAGTGAAGAGGCCCATTGATTATTTTCCATATAGGCATGGCATATTATAGCAAAAGAAATCAATTATCACCAGTGACAGGAACAGTTTAAGATATAATATCTAATTATCTCATCCAAACAATTTGCTTATAATCTGCTCTGATGTTTGTTTTGTATTTAATTAGTAGCTGTTCCCACCTTAAAAATAGAGTGTTTTCCAGAAATCAGTTTATAAATCAGTTGTCAGAAACCCAGAACCTATTTTTCATGGCTTTTCTTTTCACGGATAATATAAAAATAGTGATTGTCTTCCTAGAGTAACCTTCAAAAGCCAATTTATTCCATAATGTATCTGAAATAAGATGCATTTTAATAATTACCTCATTGAAAGCTCTGAAGAATTCTGTAAGTTAGTGATTATTCGTATTTTACATCAGCAATGTGTCAATTGAGGCATTAGAGATTAAGTAGTAATAACTTGTTCAAGGCCTCACTTAGCTTTAATAGTATTTATTATTATGTGGAAACTTGACCTCTAATGACTCAATTGACTCATTGCAAATGTATGAACAGAATAACCCCTACTTTATACAAATATATATAATTTGAGTATATGTGTGTGTGTGTGTGTGTGTGTGTGTGGAGTGAGAAAGAGTTGTCTTACCTAAAAAGATATAACAATTTTTCATAAATTTCTCTGCATTTTTATGAAAAAAATGAGTTCTTCAGAGTGGTATGGTAGAGTTAATAGGAGTCCTAGACTCAGAGATGTAAGAAACTACTTGAAGTTCCCACTTTTCCTACTCACTCCTGACTTTGAGTACATCACAAAAATCTTTAGTTTCTCCATCTGAAAATAAATGGTTTAGATTTAATGACTTCTAAAGCACATTTTAGAACCAGTTACATGATTCTATGATCAGTTTGTGTTGCATTATTTTATGTACTTAGCTAGATTTGCAAGGAATATAAAATCCTTGTATTGTAAAGCTTCTAAATTCCTTTCACTTTCATACTAAATGTAGTTAAAAGAGAATTCTCTTCTAAGAGACTTCTGAGACTATTTGAAAGGAGTGTTAAAAATTAAGGCCTCTGGAATTGGAGAGACCCAGGCTCAATCTTCACTTTTTATTCCCATAATCTCTTCTTTCATTTATTTTTATGGTCAGACGCAGAAACAGCAAAGTTAAAGGTCAGTACAATAGTTAAAGAAAAGTGGTGACTTTCCGCTTATGTTAAAATACTTATCCTAAGTGCGAAAAAAAGAAGAAAAAGAAAAAAGAAAAGCTAATGTTTGGTACATTTTGTGAGCTAGATATTTTGTATAAGTTAAATCACAATTCTGTAGGTGAGGAGATTGAAGTTTTAGAAAAACAAAAGTAAATTGCTCAAGGTCACATAGATATCAATACAAAAAATATGATGCAAACTCACATGCTTCAAGTTTTTCTTACCCTTGGCTACCCAGTGACAGACACTATCGGTTGCCTAAAAAACCAGTGCTCTTCTTACTGGAGGGTAGACTGTAAAGTAAATATGCATTGTTCTCAGCTAGTCACTGTGGCTTCTCTAACCTTGACAAGTCATGAGTTTCGTTATGGCCTTATGATGTAATTTAGACCAATTATATTTTAGGAGATTACAGCTGTGGAGTTTCTGGGAGGGCTTTAACCACACTTAAAAAAATCATTTATCTTCTTTCTCATTGTATGTTGTGTTTTGAAAATTCAATGCTTCTTACCCATTATGTCATGATTCTAAGGGGTAAGCCCGTTAGGTGGGATTTATTGTTATTTTCAGGCAAAAGCACTCACTGTATGATATGAAGTCACTCATGGATCTCTGTTCTCCTAATACATTATCCCATGAGAATTCTCTACGATTCCTTTTCTTTATCGTCCATAATATTATCCCCTCCCAACTTTTCTGCTATATTCTTTATGACTCTACTCCATAACAAATTCTCTACGGTCACAATCTGTTCATCAAACTTACTCTGTGTCTCTGTGCCTTACTTGCAACCTGGCTCTTGGATCTCTTCCTATGAATCACACCCCCAACAGCTGACTTTATTATTCACTCACTTTCACTCACTGTCCTATAGACCCTAAGTCCTTCCATCTTCTTGAATGACTTAAATGCCTCTGCAAAGAATGAACAATCCAATGTATCCTCGTCAACTTGTACTCCTAGTGTCTATGACACTCTGTCACCAATCCCCTTCAGACATCCTCTCCTATGCGTGTACTCAGCTGGAAATCCTCCAGCTCTTAAAAGCTAAACTTAAGCTGCCTACTCTCTGGCAACAATCTCCTATCCTCCATTTCTTACTTGGTCACTCTCACTAAACCTTTATTTTTTCTTCATCCAGTTTAGAATCTATCATTTCAATATCTTCAACTCCCTTCCCTTATTCCCAGTCTTCCATTGCCTCTGCCTAGAAATCTTGGATCAATCCAACTGTGCAAATTTTCCCCAACACCACCCAAGCTTATGATGATTTTCATTTAAAAATTCAGAACCCACAGAGGTTAATTCACAATCTTCAGTATGAATCAGACCATCTCTCCTTTCCCAATGTTCTTCTGTGTTTTCTAAGTCTATTCTTTTTTCTATACAACTGTTTCACAACATCTGCAACCTCCTTGAAACTCCTGCCCCACTACCACTCCTTCATTCTAAGGAAAAACCCTGTCTCCAATATAACAGCCAAAAGAGAATCTCATATAGTAACCCATTCTGTGTCCTGCCACCACATCTGCTACATAGCCACCTGCACCTCCCTTCTTCCTTTCTTTCTTCTCACTGGAAACAATGGATTAGCTTCTTCCATGTGATAATTTCTCACTAGTTCTCTACATCCATCCTCTCCTGCCTACTAAAGACACTGGTTCTAGTGATGATTGCATAATTTTTTCATATCTTCGGCCTTTCCCTTTCTAATGACTCCTTTTCATCAGCTTGACCAAGCTGCCATAAAACAGACTATTTGCTATGATGAAATATATAGGCATCCAATTTCCATTTCGTAGAAAACTGGGACCCATTGTCTTTTAATGAAAGTATCTTTGATTAGACTTCACTTTTGGAATAAGCGTTCTAGTCTGTAAATATCCAAGGTTTGTCTTGAATACTGAGCAAATTTCAGACTAATTAGGAAAGGAAACAAATAAAACATTATCAGATGAAGTTTTAAGTATCTTTATTGGTCAGATTACTCAGTAACAGTCACATGTTCATGCATAGAAAAGGTAAGAGAAGGTTTTACAGTTTCTTCTATATTGACTATTGGATCTTAAGAAACAACTGTATGGATGGCCACATAATACTATGATCAAAATTAGTCCTAGGTTTCCTGTTCCCAAGGGGCTCTTTAAATCTCTTAAGGTCCATTGTTCTTAATTAGAGTTGTTCTTATAATAATTTAACTACTCTATCCTGCCATCTACACTAGCTAATTTCAAGAAGAGAGTGTCTTGTATAGAATTATGCATAAGGAAAATCTTCTTTGAAGCCACATATTGGCAGATTAACTCTAACCATTTCTATTTTGTGATTAGTCCAACATAAAACAAAATCTAAGAATTTAGATTCTTATGCTATTTCTTTCAAAGAGTCCTATAGAATCATTTAGGATCATTTGGCTACCTCTTAAAAATTGAACTGGAGGAGTAATTTCATTAATAGTCTTCTTTGGGTAAACTTCCCACATTCTCACTATTTCTGTATATATTCTGTAACTAAGAACCTTGCCCAAAGGCTTATATATACGTGTGTGTGTGTGTGCGTGCATATGTATATATATATATATACACATATGTGTGTACATATGTATGTGTATGTGTGTGTGTGTGTGTGTGTGTGTGTGTGTATATAGTCAGGGATTTTAATTCATAAGTTTCCCTTAAAAAGATTTGATGGACCTAGAGATAAGAGAACAAACTGTCTCAGTATCTTGGGCAATAGGCTTATAAATTTCTTAGAGGGAAAGCAGAGTTTTGACTGGTAAATCTACTGAGATGATAAAAGTGATTATTTTAGACATACTTTCTCAGGGGACTAAAGAACCACTTGCAGATGGAATGGAGAAAATATTATAGTATACTAAAATGACTTCAACATCATTACTTAAAAAATAAATTATATTAACCTTCCTTCTTTGGGGCAATGGATATAACTGGTCACAGATCTGCTGAACTGAAAAGCATGACAACTTGGTTTAGACATTTACCTCTCAATGTTTATACTCAACATAATAAAAATTAAAATTCTAATGAATGGAAATTGGTGAAATTATCAATTTAAATACACAAAAGAATTTCGTACCTATTTTTTCACTACTGAGGGGTAACATAAAGAGGGAAGTGGGAAAATATATTCTATCAGACAAGCATAATTATAAACTAAATGCGTTTGAGAATAATTGCTTTTTAGTTGGAGATAAGATCATATAAAGTTTAAGGGAAATTAATGTTTATTATTTCTTAAGATTTAAACCAATTGCAACAAGAGTAAGTCTATCTCAAAAGCACTTGTTAATACCTTGTAGAATTTTTGACTTTTTAAAATAACATGTTACATCACACAGAAGTAAAATATACACAAGATATTTTTTCTTTAATTATATAGCAAAATATTTTACATAAATCTATTATTGAAAATAATTCAATATTTCTACATATGAGGCATTTGAAGAGCCAAATAAAAGATCCTTATATTTATGAAAAAGTGATGATTTTCTCATATAGACTTTTTTCATCGATACATTAAATATTATATATTAAATATTAATTTAAAGCCTCTCTAGTACTTTTCTATTTGCTATGCAGTATCAGTCCACAAGTAGAAAAGATACAAATCCCAATTACTTTTATAAGCTATCCTAAGTGCCACATTTCTATATAGATTTATAAATTTCATGAAATATAGAAAGCTCTCTACATTTGAAATTAAATAATTTTCAGAGGATTACTGTAGCCAAAAAGTGAAAAGACACTTAACATGAACCCCATCAACTTCTCCTTGTACAAGAATTAATACTACTTTATGTCTTCACAAGATGGCAAAAATGCAATTTATAATTATTGTAATACTCTTTAATAAAAGAGAATGTTTTCTATTTCCCCATGAGACAAAATTTTTCTAAAAAAATACAGTTCTAACCTTTGCCACTATGAATGGTTATTAACAATATCAGATTATACTTTTTTGGTTCAGCTATACTCTTTGATCTTTAAGAATACAAACAGTTTTAAATTTGCCTAATTAAAGACTATTTTGTTTTAAAATGCATCCCTGTTTAATTTCATTGACTAATAGAAGCTTTTACATGTCTATTTTAGCCTTTCATAATTTTTATTCTGATATAATAAAATGTTAACTGATGACCAGTCATTCAAAAGAACATCTATGTTTATATGACAAAAAGTTAGGCACCAAAAGTGGCATTAAAAATATTCATTATAACATGAATGATCCATATTATAAAAAATATTTACTACTTTTTTTGGAATTATAAAATACTGTCATAATACATAAGCGTAAATTTGTTTTGTTTTGTTTTGTTTTGTTTTTGTTTTGTTTTGCTTTACCATGAAAGAACATGCAAAATAATAGTCTGAAAAGCATATATTTTGGCCAAGATATTATTTAAAAAGTTTTAAACAGTATTTTACATTACAGGAAAATCTAAAATCCCAACACTGCCTCTTTTATTTAATGTTTTGAAAGTTAACACTCACTGAGGTTTATTTGATTGTTTTAATTTTAACTCATCCGACTTTAATGTGTCTGCATATAAATCACTTATATAATATCTAGTACACTAGCTAATCAAAATTAGATTTTAAATCCAAAACCTCTGCACAGTTTCTAATTGCTTCTTAGGTTTTGTCAGAATATTTTGTCATGCTAGACATGCACATCTTCCTGTGCAATTTCAGGCAGTTCCCTGAATAATGGAGAGCTCGTGTTATAATTTATTTTCCTAAGGGAGGCGTATTCCTTCTAGAGGTCATATTTAAGAAACCTCAGACACAAATTTTGAACACTTTGACTTAACTTTCCCTTTCCAAGATAATTGCCTATCCAGGCTGTTGAAGGAGCAATTTTAAGAACATAATTTGGCAACTGGTCTTTAGAGATGTTACTAACAGCAAATGAAAACAGCAAACTCAATAAGAAACGAAGAGCAGGTGTTCTTTTACTTAGAAAGAAAAGAGAACTTTCAGATAATGAGACTAGGATGAAAACTAGTGGAGGATACAGTATATAAAACACAATGTTAAGGCTGATATTCTTCCCACATGCTCTTCTGCATGCTTCTTTAATTAAATGAGCATGCTAGTTTGCATCTTTTAACATTTAATCTTGAAATAACTCCCTCTTTTCATCTTTAAGTAATGACAATGTAGATTGCTGAATATGTAAAACAGTGTAAGAAATTAGTTTACAAGCCTCTTAGTTAACTGAAGTAGATTGTAGCATCTTGTGACATTAAACTAGATACAGTTACAATTAAGATAATTCTTGCTCTTCAAGATATTAATATGAATACTTTGCATTTGTATAGTACTTTCTACTTTATAAAAGTAGTTCTACATAGACTGCCTATAAGATATTTTTTCCTAAAATGCATTGTATTTGGTATCCCCAAGAAGAAACATTTAAAGTTTCAGGAAAATTCTGTTATCTGAATATAACACAATCAAATTCTTGCTGAACTTGGCATTTTTACAGGCATTGTTTTAATTGCTTCAGGGAAAGTCTTGATTTCAGATTTCCATTTGGAGCACAAGTACACTCACATCTGTCTACCTAGCAATGCCTATGGATGTTTATGATCACATTTAGCCACTTAAAGATTAGCTCAGGATGATCATGGCCAGTTGGATGTGAGACTATCACGTAGGGTTGCCATGGGTCCTTTTTAGCACAACAGGAGTAGTAACTGTAAGCTTTCCTGGTTCAAATTGCAAAATTTCATCACCAAGACAAGCTGAACTGAAACTTTTGCTACAGCAGTCTCACCCCACCAAATTGATCAGTTCTTAGTGAGCTCTGAAATAGTACTAAATCACTAACTATCACCCATTAAAGGCCCATATGCACTTTTATTGATAATAAACTGATGAAAACACTTTTGAAGACTCCTTCAGGGTCTATGTGCAGACTGAGATAGTGATGAAGTATCACAAACTTTAATCCAAAGATAGAAATATCAGCTTCTGGAATGCCATTTTTCCTTCATTCTATTTGAATATTGGAAGTGCATTCTTGTTGATAGTCTGAATCTTCCCTCACCAAGAATGCACCCTTAAATTCCCTGGTAGTTTAGGGGAAAATGAAGCTAACACAGCAGAGCGATGCCCAGACTGTCTCATGTATGGCCCATCTACTCTGATATCCGTTACCATTAACATCTGCCCAGAGCCACTAATTTCATTCCCTGCAGATAAGGTTGAAAGCAAAGGCATTTTTAGTTTCAAGAAAAAGGATGTTTTTATGTACTACTTTAGTTTACTCCATAATTTTCCTAAAGGATGTTAAGCATAGCAAAGACCCTAAACAAGTTCTGTATAAATATACAGAATTCCCAGAAAACTGTCACTAGGACTACATGGATATCGCTATTGTTATCAGCTCATTATTAAAGAAAATATAAAAACATCTTGTGACTGTAGATTCCTGGAACTGTATCTTCTAAATGTCAACAACTGTTTTTTAAAAAAATACAAGCATAAAGTCTAGTTATAGTGGTTGCAGCTGCAGTAGAAAGAGTTACAAACAGAGCTAGAATTTGGAGAGAATAAAATTCATCTCATCTTGAACTATTTCCTTTTATACCAGGTTGTAATAAAGTCGTAGAAAGATGTCTGGCTATGGTTCCACCTGCACAGGGAATCAGGGTAGGACGAGAGAGCAAAGGGTCAAGAATCTTACCATCATATTGAAGACAACCTTTTGGGAAGACTAATAAATTATCTTGACCTTTAATGCATCATGCCCTGCTTATATACTTATATCCTTTAAAATTGATAGGATCAAAGAAGTGAACATAATAACAGTTAACACTAACCCCACAAAGTAGAGGTAGCAATTGAACTAACTAAAACATCTTTTAAAGAAATTTCAGTAGTACTTTCTTTTTTTTTTTTTTTTTGAGACAGAGTCTCGCTGTGTTGCTGGGGCCAGAGTGCCGTGGCGTCAGCCTAGCTCACAGCAACCTCACACTCCTGGGCTCAAGCAATGCTTCTGCCTCAGCCTCCCAAGTAGTTGGGACTAGAGGCATGCACCACCATGCCCAGCTAATTTTTTCTATATATTTTAGTTGTCCAATTAATTTCTTTCTATTTTTAGTAGAGACGGGGTCTTGCTCTTGCTCAGGCTGGTCTCGAACTCCTGAGCTCCAACGATCCACCCGCCTCGGCCTCCCAGAGTGCTAGGA
>CAUYSK010076002.1:0-37650 GCA_963575035.1 Avahi laniger
TGTAGTCCCAGCTACTCGGGAGGCTGAGGCAGTAGGATCACTTGAGCCCAGGAGTTTGAGGTTGCTGTGAGCTAGGCTGACGCCACGGCACTCACTCTAGCCGGGCAACACAGTGAGATTCTGTCTCAAAAAAAAAAAAAAAATATTTGAATGTGGAACTTATTTTTTCCTATAATGTTTTATTCGAAACATTGCTAAATGTCATTTTGTTAACACAGAAGGTTAACTTTGCAAAACATGTTTTTTACCTCACCCATCAGTCCTTGTCCAATTCATCCTGGATTTTCAGAGTTCAAGGTAAAAAAAATTCTAGATTAGTAAATAGGAATCCCCAAACCTTTGCTCCTACTTTTCCACCCTGACTTTGGTGGGTGGGAGGGTTACATAGCTCTGATGAGGATTAAGTCCTTTTTTTCGTTGCTGTTGTTGAGATAGAGTCTCACTGTGTCTCCCTGGGTAGAGTGCAGTGGCATCATCACAGTTCACCGCAACCTCAAACTCCTGGTCTCAAGCCATCCTCCTGTCTCAGCCTTTCCAGTAGCCAGGACTACAAGTACACACAGGCACTTATACCACCACACCCGGCCAATTTTTTCTATTTTTGGTAGAGAAAGGGGTCTCACTCTTGCTCAGGCTAGTCTTGAACTCCTGACCTCAGGTGATCCTCCCATCTCAGCCTCCCAGAGTGCTAGGATTGCAGGCGTGAGCCACTGCACCCTGCTAGCCTTAAGTCTTATCTATAAAATGATGAGAGGTGCTAGGAATTTCTTAAGTCCTTTCCAGCTGCAAATTTTTTTAATTTCATGGTTTTGAAGTCAACAGTTTGGAGTTTTCTGTTTGATGTTTGTATAGTCAGGAGAAGAGAAATTTTCCAAAAATATGTTCTTGGTACAGTCGTCAGTCATGAGAGCAGGGTTTGGGTTATTTTCTTTGTGGTGACTGCAAATGAAGTATTCTTGGCAATAATATTAGGTCTTTTTCCAGCACCAGTTGATTAAAATCACTTTTTGGTCATTCCAGTTACTTCCCCCTCAGATACTGACCACACCGGGACAGGCCAAGACACTCTCCTCAAACACCTGGCTCTGAGTCTTGATGTTCAGTAACCTAAGGCTAATGCTCAGGGAGGACTTTGACTCCAACGACTCATCGTTTCAAACCTCCAAGGAAGGTGACATCACAATGCCAAGAACAATGCATGAAGGCACAACTCAAATAAAAGAGTAAAGAATAAATTCAAAAATAACAGAACATGAAATATTACCAAAGGTTTATTTCTCAGCCGTCTAAAATTTTCTGGAACATGTTAGAGTAGCTGACCATTTTAGCATCATCGGAATGTTACAAAACAGTGATTCAACAAAAAACAGATCAGCATCTTCAAAGCCAACTGTTTACTACCCAAGTACCCTTGGAAGTCTTAGAAGGTTGTACTTCTGAGCCACCTTGGCAACAATATACAGATACATATTTTGAAAGACAAAATGCATGTTTGGAAAATTAACATATCCCAGGGTACGATGACAGCATAGACAAATAGAAGTGACATGATTAAATTTTTCCTGGACTCTAATTTAATATAAAATCTAAGAGGAAACAAATTGATATGTAGTTTTTATTTCATTTAAGAATAATTCCATAATGATGATGATGACGATGGTATGACAAGCACATATTACAACAAATTTAGGAAGCCTAGCGTAGAGTCCTGGCATACTGTGCTTGGAACATAGCAATGAATATTTATTATTGTATTGGCAAAGAATGATATATGAAAGAATGAACTCTAAAGGAAATTTTTTCTACTTGGCATTGAATAAACTACATGTTGGCACACTTAGGACAATCTAGACCTTAGAATATAATGATTTTTTTTTTCTGGAATCATTTGGAAAAGATGTATTCAATTTTTAAAGTTTAATTGAATTAAAATAGCATAATTTAGTTGAAATTCAGCTTAACAAATAAAAAATAACCTACATTAGTATATTATATATAGAAAATTTTTTAAAACCTACAAAGAATTGATTAATGAATACCATAAATATGAAACACAAGTAAATCACAAATATAAAATACTATCAGCTAAACACTGAATGATTCTCATTACGTACGTACTATGTGTATGCTAAGTTCCCTATTAGCTGACATTATTTCAATCAATTCCTATAACAGTCATTTGAAGTAGGAACTATAACTTCTGTTAGAAAACTCATTGGGATAAGAAAACTGAGTCTTACAGACTTGCTTCTAACCATAGAACTAAGGTCATCGTTTGAACCCCATATCTGCCTGGTCCCAAGGCTCATGATCTCAACTACCAGGCCCCCAGTGAGCAGGAAATAGACACTAATAAACAGAAATTATGGAGATAAGGACTGATAATAGATGTTTTTATTTGTTCAAGAAAATAGTATCATAAAGTATAATTGAATCATCTTTCATAAAGAAATGAATATAATCTAAAGAAAATCATGCACATAGTATGCCTCATTTGCTATGCAAAATTGGCTTTCATGGTTAGTGCATAAAGATGAATCCTCATAGTAAAAAGTTGTGCCTGATAAAAATTAAAAGTTTTATTTAGTGAAAAATACAGCTAGCAATCCAATAGCTGCTATGCCTTTCAGTCAAATGCTTTTTTCCAAAGGACATGAGGTTTGGAAGTGGCCCTGTCTTCTCATATTGGTGCATTCTTATATGCAGTTACTTTATGCACATAAGTTATATTCCTTCCTGTCCCCCTTTCGTCACTGAGATCCTGGCCCCCTCCTCCAAGCAAGAGGTGGTAGAGGATTAGCGAGAAGCATCTTGCACCAAAGTCTCCTTCGAATCTCTCCTATAAATTTATACCTCCCCTGCAAGTATGCTAAAAAGAGTATGGGAGAAGGGAGGGAAGTGCCATCCCATCCAAAGCATCCCATGAAGAAGAGCATCCAGAATTGTAAAATTATTAAAATGGCACCAACTTGTTTGGTTCCATAAAAAATTGCATGAAAGGAATGAAAGCCCAGAATCATTTTATGCTCCTTTTAAAAAATACAGCTTGCATTGTCTTTGTCTGTTGTTTCCAGGGTATGCTTCTGCCTTGTGACTTGGAGATTATGTGATGAGAAACACAGACAGAAGGCTTTTAATATGGAGTGACTCATTTATAAGGCTTACCAGTCCTGTGACTGCCAGCCTCCCTGGCATTGCAAATCAGACTGCTGTGGCTGCTGGCTCAGCCCACTACCTAACTCACAGACCTGCACGTTGGCTGGCTGGACCCTCCTGGAAGCTTGTCTCGTATGTTTCCCCTGCCTCGCTACCCATCCTTTATAGACTCCTCCCTAGAACTGTATCAAAAGTTTCTCAGTTTGGGAAGTCCAGTGAATCTCTGAAGACCGCCCTCTAATTTGGAAACTCCAGTCCTGTAGGTACAGTGCTTTAAGCCAAATCTCCAAGGAAACCATCAGAATTTGTGACTCTGTTTGGAACTCAAGAAGTAATGCTTACCTGCTTTAGCAAGACTGACAGTGTCGTGACAGCTTCCAGAGGCTGTAGTTTCCACTACAAGAGAGTCCGTAAATCAATTATTAATGAAGCACTGCCATATTTTAAGTGACTCTGTACTTTTGAGAAAGCATGTTTATATTTAATTATTGAAATGTGAACCATGCAATGGCACAGCAGCACAAAAGTCAGCTATTACCCCCCAAAAAACTGTTCAAAATCAATCTTCATTCCAAAACCCATAATAAAAAAATAAAAAACAGCAATTTATCGAAAAAAACTAAAGACATCTTGTGTCAGAAAAGCTATCATTAGTTGTGCTGAAACTAATATGTACATATTTTTAAAGAGAGATGTGCGTAATTATGCAAAAGAATTTTAAGTACTTAGTGAATGGAGGACCCACTGAATTGTCACTATCATTGGTAGTGTGACATTTGCCCTGCTTCTGCCTGTCACACCAACTATGGAGGCAACTGTTATTAGAAATGTGTATGGTGGTTAAAAAAAAAATCTACCCTGGGGTTGCCATGTTCCCACCCTTTCTAGAGTGTGATCAGCTTTTTCTAACAAAGTTTCGACCTCTCCTAGAATCAAAAATTGTGCCTATACAACTGCTTCTGAAATTCTATGATGATAGAGGGACGTTGAGTATAAGGTAGGAGAAATAGGACAGGAAAACCTTCCCAGTTGATGGCAGTGGCCTTAGAATTCTTCTGTAAAAAGAACTGGGGCAGCAATCTGAATAGAGGGTGAGTGGGGAACATGAAGTAGCATTCACATAGCATTTTACTTGAAGGTGAAAAACATTGAGTGTCCTTGTTAAAGAAAGGATGGGCACTGTTGAAGATTATGGAGAGGCTAAAAGCCTCCAACCCACACACCATGTTGTCACTGGCTCTTCAGTACTTGGTTCTCCTATGTTGTAGGAGAACAGTGGGGCCACTGAAGCCTTGTGAGTGGTGTGTGATGTGATCAGATCTGTGTTTTATAGCGATACCTCTGAGGCCAAGCAGGAGGAGACATATCACTGTTGCCCAAGAAAGAGAGTGTAATGGTTTGGACTTGGTTAGAGTGGGAAGAAGAGAGGGCAAAGCCTACAACAATAGCCACAACTGTCACTTACTATGAGAAGCATTTTAAATGCTCTTCAGAATAACAATGCATGATAGTAAAATCATGCCCATTCTACAGAATCTTAGAGACACATAGTTAGTGATACAGTGACATAGTTCATTGATGGTGGGGCTGCAGTTTGAACTGAGATGCACTGGAGTTTGAAGCCATGATGTTTCAAGAGTGAAAAGATAGCACTAGATAAGTAAGCAGTTGTTAGCATGAAATGGAGGAGTAATCCAGGTTGACTCTGAGGTTTCCAGCTTTGTTTATGGGTGAATACTGTTTAGAGACAGAGAGAAAAGAAGAGGAACAACAGATTTGGAAGGGAAGCTAATGAGTTTGTTCAGTAGATACTCATGTTTAGGTCAATGTGAAAATTCAGAGGGAGATACCCAATGAGACGTTGGAAACGCAATTCTGGAGATGAAGTTTAGGGATAACTAGAGGTTATAGGCAAAACTTATGCCATGGGAATTGATAAAACTGCCCACGGATGTTAGGGAAAATTAGAAGAGAAGAGAAGAGAAGAAGTGGGGATAGAATGTTGGGAAACCAAATGAGTGGTTTATAAGAAACGGCTGCCTTGGATTGTCCCCCAGATCAATTAAATCAGAATTTCTAAGATGGAGCCCAGGTATAAAAGAAGCAAGTTATAAATGCTCCTGTTTTGATGATTCTGTTGTGCAGCATAGCCTGAAATGATGGTCTAAGTGGAGGGCAGAGTGGGGGGAGAGTGATGAGAGGGCTGAGGACCATCAACACAGAGCAGCAGCTTGTCATAAGATGAAGGGGGTCTGGTAAAATGGGGCCCCCGAAAAGGCTGCTTTCAGGAACTGTTTTAATGAAATAATGAAGGACGAAGGCAACCTTCTGGGTAAAGAACCAGAATAGAAGCAGGGAGTGTGGCTACTCCTCTCAAGGATTCAGGTCATAAATCAAAGTAGAGATGTAGAAATATCTGCGTGTATGTAGGAGTGGCATGGCTGGGAGAGACTTCGTCATGTTTTCAGGCTGTGCAGGGCCACCTGATGGAGCTGGAAAGATGAACGAAGGGAGAAAAGGCTTTGGAGACCCTGGAGGAGGTGAGTGTGTGAGAATTAAGAGCAAACTTGGTCTTGAAAACAAGGAGGCACATTCTTTATTAGTAAGATGAAAATATAAGTGAAGATGGATGGATATCAGCAAGAAAATGGGGGGAAGGTAAGTTCAGAGTTGATCCCCAACCATCTTTATTTTCTTGAAGTAGAGGCATTTGGGTCTCTCTCCCCAAAAAGGTACACCCAGACATGTCCCAGCACAGCCCGGGCTGGGCTGGGTCCTGTGCTGTACATTCGGGGGACCTCTAGCCTTATGATTATGGTATGTGCAACTAAGGAAAAATTCCAGAAGTCAAGTTTTAAGGGACAAGAGGCTTAAAGACAGGAAGTTTAGATAGAAAGAAGAAAACAAGACATGGCCCTGAAACAGCTTGAGAAGACAGGGGACCCAATTAGATAAATGTTCAAAGCAGACGAAGGGCATCGCAGCCAGAGACTTCCTGTGGCAGGTGCCCACAGTGGCTATTTGTGCCATCCCTGCAGCTGCCTGCGTGCCCTGCTGCTGCATTCCCCCAGAACACGGAGGTTAAGCCACCTCTGCCACCATTCATCACCACGGCAACCCAGGGCCCATTGCTTTAGGCGGCACATGGATGAGTGCAATAATCCCTCCCATCTTACATTTTGCAATGTGATTTTACCATTTCCCTCACCAAGAGGTGAATCTATTTCTCCCTTTGAATCTGGGCTGCACCTGTGACCTGCTTTAACCAATTGAATGTGGTGGAAGTGATGCTGCCTGACTTCTGAGCCTAGGCCTTAAAAGACCTTTCAGCTTCTATTTCTTACCCTTTGGGAAGCCAGCCAGCTGCCACAGAAAATAGCTCTGAATAGGGAGAGACCACAGCAACAGAGAGGGGTAGTGTAGAGCAGAAGTGAGGCGCCCTAGTCAACGGCCAGGACCAAGACCCTTGATATGCGACAAAGGTCATCTTAGATACTCTAGCACAAGCTGAGCCAACCCAGACTTCCTCAGACACAGTTTCCAGACTTCCTCAGACACAGTTTCCATCCAGTGGGGCATTCCTTTGCATTTCTTTACATATCTCATCATTTTTACCAAAAATTTCACATTTAAAATAATATAATGTGGCAACTCTGGAAATCAGATTCTTCCCTCTCCCTGAGGCTGCTGCTGTTGCTGTTTGTTATTGCTGTTCCCTTGCTGAATGATTGTTGTGTAACTTTCTTGAGCCAGCTTGGTGAAGTCTGCATATTCTTTGTTATGTGTGGGCAGGGAACTCTCTGCACAGTTAGCCTAATGGTCTGCTGATGATTGGACAGTGGTTTCCTCAAATAGCTGGAATGAATAAGTTTACCTGCCTTGGCAGAGGGTGTTTGTGTGAGCGTTGGGGTATACCAGTATTTAGGCAGTTTACAGCTCTGCCTTTTAACCTTTACTTGCCACTGTACAGAGCTTCAATGTGATCCAGAGGTGAGAGTTTAGGGCCTCCTCGGGTCTTTCCCGAGCATGCACACAGCTCTCACCATGCCCCTGGTCCTGTGCATACGCACGGTCTCCTAGATTTCCCAGGTAATGTGAGACTTTTCAAATACCCCCACGTTCATCTCATTTCCCAGATTTTCCTTTTATGTTTTCTAGCTAGCTTGTTATCATTACCTCAGGCAGCTGTGATGTTCAACAATTGCCATTGGTTGGTTTCTACAAATGCCTTCAGGGAAAAATCTGTTTGTACTAGGTAAACTCTGAGTCCAGGCAAATGAAAACGAGTGGACAGATCAGAGAATGGCAGTTCTCAGGACATGGGATAGGGAGGAGACCCACTCTTTTCTTCCCCCTCCTGTGGCTGCTGGGCTGTTGATTTTCACCATGTGTCAGTTGTTGGTTTTTAAGGCTACTACCGTGCTAGGGGAATGAGAACAGTGTCAGTTAAAATGCCGTAAAGCTCCCAGTTCTTACCAAGATTCCACTGTTTTTCTTGAACGAATGTTCCCCAGATTGAAATTAAGGTTTTGGTTAATTTTGAGGTCTGAAAATGTTTATTTTGGCATTTTTTTCCCAGTATTCCAATTGCTTTTATCGAGAAAAAAATTTCAGAGATCTTTATGCCACCTTTCCTGCTGATGTCATTCTCTTATGACCTTGGGTAATTTGTACAACCTCTTTAAGACACAGAACTCCAAATTAAATATTTTGGAGTAAGTTAAATATGGTAAAGTGCCTGCAACATAGGAGAAGCTTAACAAGTGATGTTTCATGAGTGAGTTGTTGAAGTGGAATGAAGGCTGATGTTCATGTTGCAGAGAGGTCAAAGAATGTGCCTGAATCCACCCACCCCAAACTTTGCTCTTTTGTACGGTCTTGGGAAAGAAGAGATGAGCTGGCCTATCCAGGACAAGCCAGACCCATGTTTACTGTGGAGATCCCTAGGACTTGAGATGTAAAACTGTTAAACTGTAAAACTGTTCAACTGTTAAACTGTTAACCTGATGTCAAACTGTGGCACGAACTATTCAATTGGCAAAAAGGCTAAAATCACAATCTCAATGCAGGTTGTGTGGGACTTATGAGAAGATTTTGTTTTTCAACTGGTGTTTAAAACTTTCAATTTAAAAAAAGGACTTTTCACATTCTCTCTTTGTGTAAATATTTATTTCAAAATAAAATGTTAAAAATATATGGAAGTAAATATTTTTAAAAGTTAGCCTTTGATGCTTGGGGCGACAGGTGTGTGGGTGTTTGCTGTAGCATCTGTTGCACATCTCAATATTAATGGCCAATAGCCACTGCAACCATAAGGCACCGGACTAGACGCTTGAGCCCCAAACCAGCAGGTTTGAGAGTCCATCTGAAGAGATTCTGGTCAGAGATCCTCTAAATCCAAAATTGTATTACAAAGTGTCCTGAGTGGATTCAGATAAGCAGCCAAATTTGAAAACTCCTGGATTAGAGAATGATGAAGTCCTCCTCCTAAACATAAAGTAACAAGGTGCCCTGGAATCCACATGTAGGACTTGATTTTGACTCAGCCGAAGTTGCGATTCTCCTGGGATGGAGTATGTGGAGCACGTGTGACTACTCCAGCCTTATTTGTTTTCCTCTCCTGCTCATGTGCATGACTTAGCCATGACGTCTCATCTTGTTTCCACTTGGTGCACTTACTGCTCCCTTGGGACAAATGCCCTATAATCATTTCCTAGAGGCCACTTCCTGGAGGTTACCATGGCTCAAACATTCCTGACCTTTACAATCCCAGTAGCAGAGCAAAAACAGGAAAGGAGGCTGTGGGTCTTTCCTGATACTTTCACTATAAGGCGTGTACTGCCGGGTGCCTCTTTGTAAATCAGAGTTAACATTTTGATGATTAAACACTTACATTTTTTGACTTAATTTACATCTGTCATCAGTAAGAAAATGTATTCTAATTCAAAAGTCTTCATTAATTTTATAGGTTACTCTAGCAGAAGATGGCTTTGAAGTCTTTCACAAATTGGTTGGGTTATTCTAAAGGACTCTTTGGTTGAAGCTACTGTTTGCTTTGGAACATGGTTACTTGGATAATGACCCACAGGCAGTGGGGAGAGATCGTGACCTGGACTATCCTTTACTGGAAGATGAGGCAATAACTTAGGCTTGTCCTGAGCAATGGGAGAAGTCCATAGTGCTCATGTTTTATACTTCATCACCATGTCTTCCTTCTTCTTTTCTTGGCAGCTCTGTCCCTTCTCCTTTTGCTTCATAAGCCCAATATTTGTCCCATTTGGGCTTTCATCTGCCTACCAAGCAGATCTTGGTAAGCTCTCAACCTAAGGTGATATCTGACAATGTTGAGGCATGACTCCATCCCGAGGTATCTGCATGCTAACGGGGTGCCGCTGTGGCCTGCTCCCAGGATGGAGGAGGGAGAGGGAATGTCTGCTTTGATTACTGCAGCCTCCTTTCCTGTTTTCGCTCTACTACTGGGATTGTAAAGATCAGGAATGTTTGAGCTACGGTAACCTCTAGGAGGTGGCCTCTAACATCCTTGCATCTATTCCTTTGATAAAAGTGAATACATTTATAAGAGGTATTCTCTCAGAAATATTGAGAATGACTGAAACCAAAGCATGGAATAAGAATTATATTCATTTTCCATACTGTTAACAAAACCACAATTTTATTCAACAAGCCACAAAAGCTATTCAGTAAAATTTCCTGTATCAGTGCTAAGGATTTAATAGAAACCCCTTAACAGTATGAATGAGAGAATAGCTTTGGTCTAGTTCAGTCCATAATCATCTTTTATCCCATTTTGGAAACAATGCTGGTCCTTTTCTGTGTGTCCAGTGCCTTTCTTGCTCCCTGACAGTCTGCTGGGATGTTATTTCTGGTCTCTGCTCCCTTATTCTTCTCAACCTTAAAAATAATTCACAGTTATTTTTCAAGTACTGCTCATATATGGTCTCACTGAACCCTTAAACAACCCAAATGAAGTTGTTTTATACATTTAATTTCTATCTGCATATATTTTATAGATGTTGATGTACAGAACATTTAAGTAATTTATTCAAAGTAAGAGTTAGAAGAAGGCAAGCATTTAATCAGAGTTTTCAATACAAGAGGTAAAAGCAATGATAGAGGCACAAATGCTTGGTAATAGCATTGTAAGAATGTTTTAACTCTCAATTCTGTAACCTGACATGTTCAATCATTTTATTAATCAATATCATTTGTAGTGATGAACAACTGGATGCAGCTATGGTAGTTGTATTAATTTCTTATTGCTGCTATAACAAATCATTAATGCTATAAACTTAGTGGCTTATATCAACACAAATTTATTATCTTAAAGGTCTGGAGATCAGAAGTCCAAAATGGGTTTCACTGGGCCAAAATCAATTTGTTAGCACAGCCACAGAGGCGCTGGGGTAGAATTAGTTTTCCTGCCTTTTCCAGCTTCTAGAAGTCTCCTGCATGAAACTCATGCTCGTGCTCCTGCCTCTATCCTCAAAGCCAGTAGCACAGCATCAGCTTTGTATCACTGTACCTGCTTCCATTGTCACAACTCCTTCTCTGGCTTCCCTGTTGCCCTCTATTTCTTGAAAGGGTCCTTGTGATTACCTTGGACCTGCCTAGATAGTTCAGGGCAATCTCACCATCTCACAATCATTAATCGAATCTACAAAGTCCTTTTTGCCATGTAAAATATTAATAACATATTCACAGATTCTGGGAATTAGGATGTGGAGATCTCTAAGGACCATTATTTTCCCTACCACAGTAGCATTTTTAAAAAACCCCAAACTTAGCCTCAATGTTACAAGATTTGGTTTCAAACCATTTCTCTAACACTTATTGCATTACCTTGGGTGAGCCATTTATCATCAATCGCGTCCTCATTGTACCCATCTAGATGTGTGCTTATGATGAAAGGTGAGACTCTCCGTAGAGACATGGAATGGATATTTTCATCAGTACCCCTTGTTGTCTACTGGACTACTTTAGCACACCAGGAGCCACTCTGTAACTGGCCAATGTTGTAGCCTTCAGTTGCCACCTTACCGGCTGCTCTCATGAAAACAACTGAGAATTTCCCTTTTGCACTCGTAGTCTCATTATTATTCTCTTTTGGTTTCTATTTCACTTTCCTCCATTTCCTTGGATATTTGCTTGTTTTGATTGTTCAACATACACAACGATCAGTGGATTAGAGACATTCAATGTTTCTACCTGCTGTTCTTTCCTTATGATGTTTCATTCAGTTCCAGCCATCAAGATCCAAAGTAGCAAGCTTGCTAAGTGATTAAACATTTTTTTTTTCATTTACCATGGTGCCAGATTTCTAACTTCTTTATAAAAACTAGCTCAATCACGTGGCAGTTTCACCTAGAGATTCCAGATACAGGTCATTTTCTCTACCATAAATTATTTCAGTCTTACTCAGTCTGAACCATAAAGTTGGAAGAAAACTATGTTTTTGTAACTTGTCCGATTATAGTGGCCTGTAAAATAAAAATATTGGAAAAAAAAAGCCTAGTGATTTTTATACTTCGGATACAGACAAATACTATAGTTTTCTTCACAAACTGAATATTTGCATAGCACTAAATAAATTTTCTATCTGCTCTTTTCTATGTCTGTTAATCTTCAGAATCCCAGGCCAGATTTCCAAGAAGGACAATATGTGGAACTCTTTCATTTTTTCAGTTTTTCTGAATGTTTTTCCTCATGTTCAGGAACTCATTTTTGTGATTTTAAAATCCAATTCTGTTTGTAATTATTGAATTTTTATATATTAAGAAAAAACTGGCACTAAATGTATGTGCTTAAAGAAAAATGGCCAATTTATAAATAGGATGATAATTTGATATTTATGAAGTGCCAGCTTTACCTATTAAATGAGAATTCTGTAATTATTACTGAACTGTTCTTTGAAGTTTTAGAAAATAGCGAAAAAGGGGGCTACTAAATTTCACAATTAAAGTTCGAGAATGAAAAATCATTTTGCATAAATAATTATTCACATACATGTTCCTCTGTGTTGACAAAACTACTGGAATTATGGTTCTTCACTTTCAAACAAAATATCCTGTTCAAATATCAAACTATCGAGCAATGAATATTTATCATATAGACTACTACATATGGTAGACACTCTATTTATTGAATAAATGATGTTGTGTAATCAGATGGAAGATACTTTGAAAAGGAAACAAAGAAATTGGATAAACACTAAGGAAGTGGTTTTACAATATCTATGTTAAGGAAAATATGAGACAATGTAGAGAAAATGACATTAATGCCTTCCCATTTGTTCTGGTTCTTACTACTGCATAATAAAGTGCCATAAAACATAATGTTTTTTAAAAACAACCATTTATTTTGCTCACAAATCTGCAATTTGAGTGAGGAGAGCTCCTCTCTGCTCCATATGGTATAAAGTAGGTGGCTCTCCTGGGGGCTACAGGATTTGCTTTCAAGAGGGCTCTCTAAGAAGGCTGACACGTTTGTGCTGACCATTGGCTTCCTTGTGGGCCTCATTCTGCAGACTACCCATGGGCTCTTTGGTTTTCCTCACAACATGGTGGCTAGGTTTGACAGGCACAAAGCAGACATTGCAAATTTCTCAAAGCCTGAGTCCAGAAATTCACATAGTGTCCCTTCTCCTATATTCTACTGATTATCTGTCGCAACTTCTCAACTCTGCTGTTATAGTGAGAAAACAACCATCACGATGGTTGTTTGTCCGTGTTCCAATAAAATCTTATTTACCAAAGTGTGTGTCAGGCCAGATTCACCTTCCAGCCTGTAGTGTGCCACCTCTGCTGTAAATGACCTGCTTCCTCTTACTTTTCTTTTCTCTCCTCTCCTCTGCATACTAAGCTTCAATCATGTAGCTTCCTGTCAGCCCCTCCAAGACAAAAAGCTTGTTTTCTCTTGGGGCCTGTGCATAACCCTATTCCTAATAGCATTCGTCTTAGGCTAAATGTCACTTCCACAGCAAGTTCTTCACTAACTGTACTGTATAGATCTCCCCTTGCTACTCTCCGTGAGAGTGTTCTATTTCCTTAGAAGCTCTTTGTATCTTATAATTAACATATTTCTTTATTTTCTTCAGCATTCCACCACTGTTTGAGGGTCTTCTGTCATCTAGGTGTATTTTAGACACCAGGGTGAAATTGACAATCATGTTTTATAAGACTCCTGTGACCATGGGACATTCTTGTAGGAGACAGACAATAAACAAGGAGGTGATAAAACAAGAAAATATCTGATAATTATTAGTGCTATCAAGAAAATAAGACAGAACTATGTGGGACAGGTCAAGGAAGGCCTCAGTGACAAAGTGATATTTGCTGAACACTAAACAATTAATATAAGGAACCAGCCAACCAGAGATTTGGAGGAAGAGATTGTCATGCAAGAAGAAAAGCTTATGGGGCCTGTGGGCTCAGGGGAGAACTTGGCATTGCCAAGGAAGCAGAGACAACCAGCATGGCTAGAGCAGAGCACGCGAAGGGAAAGATGCTAAGACGTAAGACCGGAAGGGCAGGAGTTGCAGGGTCCTACAGACCAAAATAAGAAATTTTGACTTTATGCTATGTGTCAGCTTGCTAATGTCAGCACTTAAAGAGCATGTGCATTGTGCTGAGCCCTGTGTTAAGTCTTAAGACAGAACAGTGAACACGTGTGGCTGCCATTAAACTACGTGCTCCACAAGGGCAGAGTTTGGTTCTGTTTTCTTCAGTATTCTTAAGGCCTGGCATTTAAAAGGCACTTGATAAATATTTGGTGAAGAAAAGAATGAATGAATGGAAATATTGCAGTTTCCATCAGTGGTCCCCAACCTTTTTGGCACTTTTCCATGGAAGATAATTTTTCCACAGACCAGGGAGAGGGGTGATGGTTTCGGAATGATTTAAGCACATTATATTTATTGTGCACGTTATTTCTATTAGTATTACATTGTAATATATAACAAAATAATTATACATCTCCCCATATGTTGGGGACCCCTGGCCTACATGATGTGTATTTTAGGCTGGGTTTCACAGAAGCAGATTCTGAGATAATGATCCTTGTGAAAGTAATATATTAGAAATGTCTCCAAGAGTAGGAAGATGTGGAAGGGAAGAAGCCAAGCAAGAGTGCAATATCAAGAACAATCCTAGAAAGCATAACTTTGGTTCAACTTTACAGAGGAGACCTAGAGTCAGAGAGATTAGACCTCAGAGTTGTTCCTATCCAGAGCCAGGGAGCTGGGGCATTTACACTGTCTCACTGGTCAGTCCCAAGGAGACGTAATTTTCAGGAAACTCTGGTTCCCTGCCACACGGTACATAAGGGCAGTCCTCCATCAAAGAATCAAGATTGCTGGCTGTGAGGAGCTGGCATGCACCAAATGGCAGAGCCTGAGAACATTTCCTACAGTATCATAAGGTTTTCCATATAAATGTTAACTATGTTAATGCAAGAAGCACTTCAAGAAAATGTCCTGTGTTCCCAATATGTAGGCTAGGTAGAATTCTTACAAAGAGTCTCCAGCCAACAAGCTTTGTCCTACATAAATAATATTCCCACTTATGTTGTATTTATTTTAAAAATGTATGTAGATACTATTGTGCTTGATAAAATGCAAGTTAATTTACAAAGTGTTATTGAATTAATAACAGCTTTCTATATTATTTTAGAAACTAGGCATATAAAAGGCATAAATATTACCATTTGGAAGACCTTGACATTTTTTGGCATTGTAAAGCTACCTTCAAGCTCAGAAATGTGGGAGTCCTAATGCAAATCTTCATAAATTGTTTATCACTAAAATACAACTTTTTTTCACAACTGAGATGGGAAAAAAATGAAATGAAGGAAGCAATATAATATTTTTTAGAGCAAATGGTTATTCAAGTTGGACAAAGCATAGTGGGAAATTTTCTTGGGTCTTGAGACAAGAGCCCTGGCTCTGAACAAGTCACACCCTCAATTTCTATGTATTTCTTGAATAACATATTATTTTCCTGCTTTGAGCCATGGATACCAGGGAAAAGGCAGCTGTAAGACATTTTAGTGAACATAATACACTGTCACTATAAAAAGTGTTTGCTGTTATAAAACATTGTTTCTCACTTCATTTCACATAATCATAACCCATTAGGCATCTCTGTCTTTGACCTTCAATAAATATCTGAGGACACAAAGAAAGCTACACATGATATAATGGATTTCTCCACTTCCAATTTGTTGGAGAAAAAAAACTTCCTTAGGTTCTTTGATTCTCATTTCCATTTCTTTCTTTCTAATGTGGTTACCCTTTTCAAGTACACACTATTTTTATATCTGCAGTCTAATTCTGTCAGGTCCAATGTAAATGATTATATTAATACAAGTATGGTATTTAACACATGATTTCTTAGCAACTGGCCAAATTGCCAACATTTCATGGAACTTTTCCTTTTCCCTGTGCACGATGCTACGGAGATCATTCCACAAACGCTTTCAACCCTCTCTAAAACACTCAGCATCTCCAAAACTCAGAATCTTTTACATTTGAACTGATTCTTTTTTTCCTTTTTCTGCAAATAAAGGTAGGTTTGTCCTCTTTAATGTCATGACTTTTACTAACATATTTCTTACAGGCTTGATCAGAAGTTTTCAGCCAAGGATGATTTTGCCCTGCAGGAGACATTTGATTGTCACAACCGAGAGGTTGGGGAGGATACTGGCAACTAGAGGGTGGAGGCCAGGGCTGCTGCTAAGCATCCTACAATGCACAGGACAGCCCCCCACAACAAAGAATTAGCCGGCACTTGTCAATAGTGCCAAGACTGAGAAATCCTGACCTACGTGAAGATTTTGCCTCCATGTTTTTCAATCAATGGAGGCTGGCAATAGCTTATAAGCTGTAGAAGCTCAGTAATTAAAATCAGCCTTTAGGTTTCCACTCAGTGAGAAAGATATAAGATCAAAATAAACCCACAGGACTTGGCTTCCTCACCCCTCTATCATGTGGAAGTCAGATACCTGTCCTCGAGCTTATGAGAAGCAGCCTAAATACCAGGGTTCTGTATGCTTAACATCCTGTGTCACCAGTCGGGTCACAATAAGGTGACTGAGCCTCTCATCACTTCTTCCAGGAGATGATTAATTATGAAGAAAGGTCTCTGCATGAACTCAAAATTTCAGCTGTCTCCCAAAGCAAGTTGTCTGTGTTCAGGAAACATCTCTTTTGATTCAAGCTACCAGAAACCAATTATGCTTAAACCACATATGCTCTTTGCAGATCAAGCCTTCCCAGGCAGATAAAAGCCATGAATTTCATAAGCACTGTAGAGTGCTAAAAATTTGGATGGCAAATGCACAAATGCTGCCATCAATATCCTCGGGCTTAGCGCTACTATTAACATCAGGCATACATACTATGACTTTATTTCCTAAACTACATAGATAGTGCTTAAATGTATGGATTTATTATCACATTTGGCATATTTTATTTATAGCATAAGAAAGGTGAAACATTCTGCAGCATTGCATGTTAAGATTAGGATTTATTGTCCAGGAATCCTTGAACAATTTTATCAAAAGCCCATTTCTAGGTGGTGTTTTTCTGCAATAAATCATACAGCAAGAATCTATCAGTGGACACCAGGAAGAGATAAATGAGTGTAGAGGAAAGAGGGTCATCACAGATTTTTTTCTGTATCATGACCTGTCATTGGCAGAAATCCATTTGTTATGGTTCACAGATGATTTTTTTACCTACTCGCTGTGTTTTCTGTTCGGGATGTTAGCTAAGATAAAATGAAAACCGGGCAAAATGTAAGCCATCAAAATCCATGAAGACAGACATACCTTAAAGATCACGAGGCACAAAACGTATCAATTTTTTTCTTCTCCTATTTAGCTCCAAATTTTTTTGAAATGTTTTTTTTGAATGTAAATATTCTAATTTTTAAAGTAACTATTCCATTCAGGTAGATGGGAGGACAGTTAATAGGAAAGCAGATTCTGTTGCAGACCAGAACTTTGTCCCAGAATGTTCTTTTAGCAGGAAAGCAGAAGGAGTATCTAATAGTTGTTGAGTAGCTCAAACACCTCCTCAGTAAAGTCTCTGTCCTTCTCTTGCATGCTTTATCTCATTTAATCTGTAATCAGGACCCTAGAATTTGGAACAAGACCAGGTACATAAAGAAATACGTGCAAAAAAAAAAAAAAAGGAATACATGCTAAATGCCAGGCTAAATATAAGAATAATCTTTATGAAGTTATCACCATTACAAATAAATTTATATTTAATTGAAAGAACTCATTAAAATTTAATATTTCAGATTTCTTCTTTATTATATTTACTTTTGTCCTGCCTTTTCCCTCACAAGTTGTTTAGGCAAAGAAAAAACTTGTGAAATGAGTTTCTGGCTTCTTAAAATGACACACTAACAAGTGTACATTTAATGAATGCTGTATTTCCACAAGAATATTTAAAGGTTTTATTTTTGGAGGGGATCTTGGGGGCACCCATCTCTGCACACTCTGGGGTGGAGGTCCACCAACTTGAGATACTGCTGCATAACACCCTAGAGATTCACTCTTTCTCCACTAACCTCCATAATTCGGAAGAGTCCCCAAATGGACATTTGGTTTAAACATGGTATAGATGAGCAATAGAGAAAACATAGCTGGACAATTTCTTTCCTAATGTGCAATTGCATAGATTTTTGTTGCTGTTGTTTCAGGTAAAGGACAAGGGACTAGAGGAGTCAAGTAAGGTACTTGTCTGGGGTATAAAATTAAAGAGGGAATGTGAAGGACCCAAAAGCTCAGTAATCTAAATAAATACTATTTTAATGACATGATAAAGAAATTAAAATTACTGCAAAATTCCAAATAAAGACAAGATCAGTATTACTGATTTTTCTTTTGCTCCATGGTGGCTCAGCATGGCACTGCCCAGTACCCATGAAATAAGCGGAAAAGAAAGTTAAAGAGAGCCAATTATTGTCCCCAGACCTGTGGTGGCTCCACTTGGGAAAGCTGTACATGTTCTGGAAGCAGGAATTTATCACGTGTTGTCAATGCTGTGGAAATTGTGCTTGGGAGCAGACAATTTCACAGGTTCTGGTCCTGGTCTACCACGCACCTAGCTGTGTGACCTTGAGGAAGTCACTTGACTTTTCTCATATCATTTTTCTGATTCTTAAAAGGATGTTGAAGAAAAATAAAGGTTTTGAGATATTTCTGGAATCTGTCACATCAACAGGAGACTTTGGTGGATTAAAATAAATTACCTGGTCATTGAGCTTTTTATTCAAGGTTAATCTGCATTATTAATTATTTGTTTACTCTCCTCATAACGTTTCATTAGATCAGCTTTTAATTCCTTAATCTGGACACTAGAGAGGCCTTGAAATCAACTCTGAAGTCTGGTGTTAAATTCCATTCCACCTCTGCCAAGATTGTATCTGTTTTGAAGATCCTCAAAACTCTTGAGTTTATCAATCCTATGCCTTTAATTAACATCGTGCTTGTTTTAATTCTTAAAATATGTGATATTACATTACTCATTACTTTCAACAGTCCTTTCCTGTGGTTATCCAGATAGAACTCAAACTGAGAAATGGCATCAGGAACCCCGGTCGTTGCTAGTCAGCTTTGGAGGGAAGCCCATGAGAAGGAGATTCATGATGAAAGTAGTTTTGTATGACATAATCATCTCAGCTTTTAGGCCATGTTAATCAGATTCCACCTTGATATTAGTAACTTAAAATTTCATTTAAATCCTTTACTCAGTAATTATTTCATCTCTTCATTTAGCATACTATGATACTTTAATCTTAGACACTCGTTTTCTTTAGATGTTAGCTAATATCTTGAAAGAAGAACTGTGCCCAGTTTTTTGGCATCAACGGAGTATTTTTTTAAAGGAGTACATAATTATGAATGATAAACAATAGAAAGCAGAAATATTTCATTCTTTTTTGAGCTAAGAAAACTTGAAATAACAGACCAAATCATAGCACTTGAGGCATCTATTCTGCTGACATCATAGAGGAAAGTTTAAGTGTGTATGTGTGTGTGTGTGTGTGTGTGTGTGTGTGACAGAGAGAGAGAGAGAGAGAGAGAGAGACCACACGTGAGTGTGTAGAAATCTGAACTTACTGTTCCCTTGTTTCTCCAGGGACAACTGGTCCCAGCCCACTCTCCTGTAAACCTTGTCACCAACATAGGAATAGCCAAAGCCTTACACTCTTAAGCCTGAAAAGCAAGTTACAGATACCCTGGAGCTGATAATCCACATGGTGTTTGATTGTAAGGCCAATGAGAAGAATTTAAATACTTTACCATTTAAAATAACTTAGTTCAATTATTACAAAGAGAGTGACTGATAGAAACAGAGAAGACTGACTGGACTCTTAACCCATTACAGGGTGTAAATTAAAGGCTGTCTTTGGCCATTTTAACTTAGTCCAGATATTTTACACAATTATAGTCTCAACAGGGTAGAAGAATAAAAGGAGCTTGCTTCCTTTGCTAAATTTTTTTCTCTTGCCATCTCTGACATATAGGGAAGGAGGTTAGGTGGGAGACACAGAGAGAAAGAGAGAGAGATGCATTTCAGTTTATTAGTTTGGAGATTTAACCTGCAAAGGAATGTAATTTACATGGCTGTTTAAAGCATCTCTTATGTTAATTTATCCAGAAATCTTCAGTTGGCAATAGAACATCATGAATCTAGAGGCCAAAAAAAAAAAAAAGTTTCTTTTGTTACCAGAGAAATGAAGTTGTGTTTGGGAAGGTGACAATAACAAAAAGAATGCTCTTTGGAAATGATGATTTGTTCATTTTGACCTGACCTAAGAGTTGTTTTTAAGATAAACAAAATTACCAGCCAAAGAGATATTGACGTATCTTGTTATATTTTCAGTCTCTTTTGCTGCCTTCTTGGGCTGCCATTTAAAGGATTAGAATGAAGCTTACCTTCTGTGTGTTTTTGAAACTTCCCACAGATCAGCCTCTGAGAAAAACGCACTGGTGTATCATGTTTCTAACACTTAAAGATCTAATTGGGATATTGTTCTGTACATGCAGTTAGACACTGTAGTGACAAGAAGAGTCCTAGCCCACATTGGCCAGGAGCCAATACGTACCTTCTCGGAACAAAGTGCAGGATAATTAAAGTGCAACTACCGAGAGAGCACTGCAGAGCGTGGACAAAAATAGCCATCAATAATGTGCCGGAGAGCATGCTCCCTGGGAACATCAGGAGTTCCTTCCTGCATTCACTTTCCTTTTCAAATACAGTTCATCAGAGGTATTTTTCCTCCCCACTTATTGACTATTTTGTGAGAAGTTCTAAATTTAAAAAAAAATTAAATATGCCCCTTGATCATCTATGCGAAATTACCTGAAGAGCATCGTTAGGAGATCAAACGTATATGATTTCATAAAATGTAAGGGAACTAAGGCATTTAGAAGCTTCATTTCCATTACAAATGGAGAACTAAGAACTAAATAAAATGCAGGGGGTATTTTTACATCAGTCACAATTCCTATTCAAACGGCCTATTTAAATGTGCACAGGCCTTTCATGCAGAGCCACTCAAATGCCCTTGCATAGCAGGTTCTGCAAGTAAATCAGGAAGGCGTTGGGATTGTATAAAACTGCAACATGACCCCAGGTAAGATCGGTTACCTTGCTAGCATAACCGTTTAAAAAATCGTTTTTGCATTCTTTTTTTTAAAACCATAATTTTGTGCAAATCATGAAGCGTTGGGAACCTCTGAGTAGCTGATTCCTATAGCGAACCCTAAAGGATTTACACCAGAACTTCCCAACACCACTAAAGGGAACAATGCATATAAATCCCTTTCGCAGTGATGGGGAAATGGGATCCTTAGAAAGCTCCTTCCCTATTCAATGAAACCTGCCAATTTTTTACTCTTAAAATATGATTCCATCCACAGGGCAACTTCAAAACGGTTTCCCCACGTTTCTTTAGATCATGTGTAAATCAAGAGCTGTTCAGCAGATACCATGTATAAATCACCAGTATTTTATCCCCTCTCTTTTTATAGAATGCATTTGCAAGATCAATTTCTGATTCCGCAGAGCTCTCTCAACCAGGTTAAACTAGAGATGGCTTGCTTTTTTATGTCGGTTTGCCCTTCCCTAAGTGACCCTCAGAAAACACAATGATAGTCTAAGTTCAGTGCACAATCGTCTGGCAAGGTCAAATGGAGAGTTATAACAGACAGGCGTCTATTTATACAGGTTGTGGTGCTCTGCTGAGTTAGCCTCAACACATTCGAGTTTTTAAATCATAGAACTTGCTTTCCAATCAACTTTCTCAAGACAGCTGAAGATTCAAGTCAGTAGATACTCTGATGTGTTTTTTTTTAATTAAATCTCTTTATAGGGTCACTTAATGATATTGTGAGGATGCTCCATGCAGCCCCCAGGTAGAAGACTGTCTGCAAAGCATAAAGAATGAGCTGCTCTCCTACTGCCACAGCCTCTGCTGATTTACAACCACTTTGTGTTTGATGTTGGACAGGATAATTTCATCAGTCTCCAACCCTTGTGATCACGTCCCAAAATGACTCGTCAGGTGAAGCCCCGGTGGAAGATTGCTTGTCACCTGTAGGAAGTAGCTGTCTGCTCTGAGTACTCTTTCCTCATAAATGTAATCATCTGTTAGTTATTCATTGAGCTATACTTCATGGGCTTGTTGCAGTGCTGAGGGCAAAGGACCAACTCCTCGCTGGGAAAACGCTCAGAAACAACGCTGGTGCCCGCTGGATTTTTCTTCGCGTTCTCATCTCTTTCTAATGGTGGAAGAAGGAATGAGCATCTGGGTTCATTTTTGAAGGTTACTATGGAAAACATCCATTTCAGTATATTCAGAAATATTTAAAAGTTCTTTTAAATTTTTACAAGGAAATCGATGTGGAAATGGTAATTTGGGAAAGGTCAAACAGCTTGTCAAGTTTGCCTTATTATTTAATGAGGACTGCTGGCATTCTATAGAAACCCATCAGCATTTATGGTATTTCTATGTGTCAAACTGACCTCCAGGAATTCTCACAAATTTGGGAGGAAATATTTACCTCGATGGATGACTATGCTTTATTATTGTGACCATTTCCCAGTGGTAAAGATGCTGTTCTAAAAGATTTGATTTACGGGAAATTTATAAAGACTAGGTGGGAAAAGTGTTCAATGTTTTCTTTTTAATTATTAGTAATTCTTGAGGTGGGATGCAGAGTTCCTGTAAGGAGACCACTAGGGGAGGTGAGGGGGTGTCTGTGCAGCAACAGGAACACCAGGGGATGAAGTGTTATCGATGTGATAGATGAATTCCTGCCAAGGACATTGTAACTGTATTTGAATTGTGACACATTTGGTATTTTTATTTTAAGGTACCTCAACTTTTTGTATTCTATATGTTTAAATGATACAGGCTAACTTCTGACATATTTTTTTTTCAAACCAAGAGAAAATAAGAAATACTAAATAAACCTAAGTTTCTGTGACTGCTCCGCGTCCCAAATTCTGGTAGCCTTTTGTCCTCATGGAACTCATTGCTATAAAATAAGAAAAACATAGTGAGTCTTATTAATAAAATAAATCTATTAATTTTCAATGATTAATTTAAATTTTATATCTTAAGGTTATGTCTGTCCTCTTGCCTTGTTTTTATGAATTGATAATAAAAATAGATGTAACTATAATTTTTTAATATATTCACTTTGCGAACTAAAGCTTGCAACTCTGTTCTCCTATATCTTCCAAGTCTGGGAATACCCACACGGGGAAACCTTCCATACGCGAGCCCACGGCAATGTCTACAGCACAGCTGATTATTAAGTGATAACACCAAATATAAATGCTGCTAATTTCTCCAGGAAGTAGAGAACTGCTCCAGACGGAATGCTTGTGTCATTCGTCTATGGCAGACTGTATAACCCACAGGGGCTGTAGAGGTGAGATTGTAGCTTCCGTGGGTGTGGAAGGCAGAGCATTAAGCCGAAGGTGATTATTCTCGAGTTTTAAGATTTAGTGTTGTTTTTCCTGTTACGGCTTAAATTTACCTGGGACCTGCCACCTTTTTCATCTTTCCTATTTCTCCCTTTTGGAATTCAAGTGTCTATCCTATGTCCTGGCCTTGTCTTTTAGAAGCACACCACATGTTTGGTTTCACAGGTTCACAGCTGGAGAAGAATTTGCCTCAGAATGAATCATACCTTGAATGTCACCCAAATCTGATTTAGATGAGACTTTGAACTTTACACTTTTGAGTTGATAATGAAACAAGTGAAAACTTTTGGGGTTGTGAGTATGGAATGAATGTATTTTGCATATGAGAAAGACATAAATGTGGGGGTTGAGGGTAAAATGCTATAGATTGTTTGTGCCTTGCCCCTGCAAAAATTCATGTGTCGAAATCATAACTCCTAACGTGAGGATATGGGGAGGCAGGGCCTTTGGGAAGTGATTAGGTTAGAGCTCTCATGAATGGGATTAGTATCCTTATAATAGAGATGCCAGAAAGCTCCCTTGTCCCTTCTGCCATGTGAGGACTCAGTGAGAAAACAGCTGTCTATAAACCAGGAAGTGGGCCCTCACCAGAACCCAAATCTGCTGGCACCTAGATCTTGGACTTCCAACTTTCAGAACTTTAAGAAATAAATTTCTGATATTTATAAGCCACCCAGTCTTTGGCATTCTTTTACAGCAGCCTGAATAGTCTAAGGCAAGAGCATTAACAAAAGAAAATTTATATAGATTTTGTTTTGCTTTTTAAATAAATTTTTTAAGTTTCATAGTAGATAAATACATGTTAATAATAATGACTATAAAGTATTTAAGATAGGTTGAGTATCCATCTTAAGCATTTTATATATATTAATATTATACCATTTAACCTTCATATCATTCTTATAAGTTCTAGTATCTCCATTTTACAGGCAAAGAAATAGACTTATAGATGGTAATTTTCCAAATGTCAAATAGTTCATCAAATATGTCTGATTTTCTGCTTTTTATTCCTAACCTAATTGGCAGTAAATCAATATTTCAATTAAGTGACAAAATTGCCTCTCTTACAATTTTAAGCTTAATCTAGAATTAAATAATTTATATCGTATATTTAGACATCATGTTTAATTCAATTTCCCAATTGGCTACTTTATTCATTTATTTATTAATCCAACATCTATTAATATTAAGCTCCTACTATGTTCCAGGCCCTGGATACAGTGGTGAACAAAGTAAGTACAATACTTGCCTTTATGGGACTCACCCAAGTGGGCAAATCATAATGTAAATTACTCAAACAATTGTATAATTACTGACTATAAGGGCCTCCGAAGAGAAATCAAGGGGCAAGAAGCGTGTTTAGTCAGAGTGACTGAAGAAAGCCTCCAAAGGAAGGGCCACTTGAGTTAGGCCATAGATGATGTCTATGTCCCCAGATGTCACAGGGCCTCCCAAGGACTCAGCAAGCAGCAGATCTATTCGCTCAACAGCCTGATTTGTCCCAAATCACTGCACAATTTCTCTTTTTTTTTTTTCCTGTGAATGTTTGTTTATTAGTTATACTACCTTACTTGGTTTCCATATGTATTCACAGAGCCAAAAGGGAAGAGGTGGTTTTATTGTATTATGTTTCTTTATCTCAATTTGTCAGATGTAAGATTTCCTCCTATTCTAGGAAATAAATAATTGTCTAGAAACTTAGGACTACATAAATGTGCCCGTGGGGATGATGAAACGCACTTATCTCACAGCTCAACCTCTCAATTTGGTTTCCACGTATGTCTATCATCATGTCCACGTAGAGGCAAGGAAAATAGTCAAACTCCAACTGATGGCTCCTTGTTAAAATCTGTTTCACCAGAGCCTATGAACATGGCAGGAGATGGTTTTGCACCCAACCAACTGAATTCTCCATTTGACTTCGCTAATCTCAGCAGACATGGGCTGATTCACAAATCTGATAGTAATGCACTTGGAGGAAGAATCATTACCAGCAATCTCTCTGGAGATGACCCAAAAGTCACAGAAATGTCTGTTTTGCCAAAAAGCCCAGAAGAAATTAATACTGATATAAACATCAATTAATGAAGGAAATTTGATGGTTTGAATGAAGTAAGTAGTGTTAAGAATGTCTATTAAACAAATCCATGGGAAGTCTCTCTCATTCTACGATTTAGAATATATCCTTGTTGCCTGTCAAGGCTCGTCATTTACTGGAATTGGGGTTTTGACATAATTTAGGATGGTTCCTCTTCTCTTTGCCTAAAATATCCTAGCATGCTTTTCCTTTTTTTCTTACTTGGTTATTATTTACAAGAGTTTCATTAGTAGATATGTACAGGTATCTTGATTTAAGTATTTAAAACACATACACTACATATAACAGTTTATCCCGTTGAAGCATGATTGCTGAGATATGGATACACCATGGCTGACTTCTGTTTCTTTTTCACATTTGAAAAATACTGAAGTTTCAAAAAATATCTTCAAAATATGAAAGAATATTCAGATTTCTTTAAGAAGTGCAAGGACCTCTAGACGTCAGGAAACAATTTGCTGAGTGTGTCATCAAGGAAGCAACAAGGTAGGCAGAAAGAGGAACTGTCCAATTTCTTTAAGCACGTGGGCTCAATGCAGTACTGGGGCTGAGAGGTGGGCAACAGCCCCTGCTTTGCCTTTCTCAGCCCTGGCCCTCTCGCATAGTTAAGGCTGCCTTCACAGCTAACAATTTTTTTCATCATGTCTTGGAACAATTTGGCAGAGAGGCTTCTGGGCCCTCAGCTTTGGCATCTTGGGGAGGGTAGGAGGGGAGCAGAGACTGGAATGGACAATGAGCTCGGGGCTGGGCCCAGCAATCCCACTCAAGACATTGGGGGTGGGTGGACACGAACTGAAGCTTTCCCTGGGTCAGTCTTTTTGTCTTAGGAGTGGTGGATGAGACACAGGTACCGGAGATTCGGGTCAGTGGTTATGCTTGAAGTTAGGATTCTTAGTGGGTTTGAAACAAGATATTAAATAGTCTGGTATGTCATCATTCAGTTGATTCAGAGTCCTGAGAAGCATTCCAGATCTAGGCACAGTCCCAGGAACAGATCTGCAATGCATTCAAGATGTAGTAAGTAGGACTCTTGTTGGTTGCCTTGGTGGGGGTTATAATGATCAGGGCCTGGGAAGGGGCTAAGCCTGCAGCTTAGAAGCTGCAGGTAGAAGACCTAAACATGGAAGTTTCCAGAGCTAGTATCTATTTCTATGATTAAAATAAACTTTGCCAATGCATATATGTTAATCCTTCTACCCTGCTGAACTTGCCCAGAATATTACTTCTATCAATTGTTTTGTATTAATAATTGAATTCCTGGAGCACAAATTTGCTTTCCAGATCAGCAAATACATCTTTATCAGGGCGCACCCTTGGCCCCCAGCACTGCAGGCCCTTTGCTGGCATTTTACTCAAACTCTTATCTATAAAAAAGTTAAAGATGGCTGCTCCTCATTAATGAGGCATTTTGATATTCTCTGGGGAATGAAACTTTTTGCATAAAATAGTATAAAGCAAGATCTTGTCCCATTTTCTGCTTGTATAACAGAATACCTGGATTTACAAACAGTAAAAGTTTATCAGGTTCACAGCTCTGAGGGCTGGGAAGTCCAAGAGCCTGGGGCTGGAATCTGGGTAGGGACATCCTATGGCGGAAGGGCAAGCAAGCCCTTGAGACAGAGAAAAAAAGGGGGTGCCGAACTCCTAAGATATTTAACCCATTTCTGTGATTAGGGCATTAATCCATTGATGAGAGCAAAGCCCCCATGACCTAATCACCTTTTAAAGTTTCCACCTCTTAACACAGTCACAATGGCAATTAAATTTCAACTTGAGTTTTGGAGGGGACATTCAAACCACAGCAGGCAATAAATATAGTTAATAACTGTAACTAAGTAAAAATAGCATGTAACTGTATTAGTCAAGGTTATCCAGAGAAACAGAATTAATAGGCTATGTGTGTGTGCTTGTGTGTGGTGTGTATGTGTGGGGGGGTGCTTATTTTATAGAAATTTGTTCATTTGCTCACAGAATTGTGGGGGCTGACAAGGCTGAAATCTGCAGGATTTTTAGAAATTCCACCAAGACTTGAGGCTGCAGCCTTGAGTCTGAAGACTGAAAAATCAGATAGAATTTTTATTAGAGTCTGACGGCAGAATTTCTTCCTCTTTGGGGACTTCAATCTTTTATCACCTTCAACTGACTGGATGAGGTCCACTCATACCATAGAAGCTAATCTGTTTTACTCAAAGTGTACTGATTTAAATGTTAATTATATCTAAAAAATACCTTCAAGGCAACGTCTAGACTGGTGTTTAAACAAATACCAATCACTATAACCCAACCGAGCAGACACATAAAATAAACCATGACAGTAACTTAGCAAGTAAGCTCAGAATTCAACCCGACTTGGTTTTCATCTTTTAGACATCACATTTTAAATGATCTATGTGAATTACTGTCTCCTATTCTAGTTTAATAATTGTTCTATCACAGCAGAATCAAAAATAATATGAACTAAGATCTTCAGAATTCTATGTAATTGATACTGAATATCAGTTTGATAAAAAATTATAGAGATATTTAAGAATGTGACAATTATGATAAGTTACACATTTCTACAGCTGGATTTGGTTGTTCATTTAGTGGTGGGAATAGATGTATTGAAATGAGAGTATAGATAGTATGAGTTATATGAGCCGGAGTAACCTATTGTATACAATGTTATCTCAAATGTCAAGAAGAGGTCTTTCTCCTAAATAGAAGACTCAAAGAATAGCAAAGCGATGACATTTAGATATAGCAGGTTCTCATAATTTTTTGTATTGATACACAATAGATAAACACATGTTTGAGGTGCATGTGATAATTTGATACATTCACATAATATGTAAAGATCAAACTAGGGTAATTGGGATTTCTAGCACCTTAAGTATTTATCTCAATAATACTTGATTGGAGAAAACCAAATAAATGGATAGATGAAACAGAGGATCCATCTTCTCCTACATGTAATATAAAAAGTAGAAGTTGGAAGGCTGATGTTCTCTTTTTCTGTAATATGCAGATTGAATAAATAGAAAGTCCCTGTGTCATGGAATTCTCCTGAACATGAGAACAAATTTCTCTTTCTGCCAACAATCCTAGTTATCCAAATACGCCCTCCTGGAAGAGCCTTTTCAACGTCTATATACTCACTGGTGTTCAAAAGAAAAGAAATTGACCCTTTATGGAGTATACCATAAAAAATAGACTGGTTGGCTATGAAACTGCCTGCAAAAGGCTACAATTATAGTGCTGGAGAACTAATGCTTTATACATAGGGTTGAGAGTAGGGGTAAGGGTAAACAATGGGGAGAGGAGAAACAATGAAAGAAGCAAGAAAAAGGTCTTGTTTTATAAACTAGGGTAGCAAATGGGAAGGTGAAGACAAGAAAGGATCCCACATTTCTTCCCCAAAGGCCAATTTGCTAAAAAAAATTAGTAGAGGTGTAGGAAAATCATTTTGTATTAAAACAATTGTACCTATGTTATCATAGAATGTAAAATTTACGTGAATTTTTAAGAGTAAAATATTTGTTTTCTAGAAAATTGTAACCATGCTGAGTGCTGTTTCAAGGCATTGCAAATGGCAACAGCAGTTAGTTGAGTGCTGTGTGAGGTGGTATTTCATCCAAGCCTTGTAAGGCAGCAGTCCCCAGCCTTTTTGGCACCAGGGACTGTTTTCATGGAAGACAATTTTTCCACGGACTGGGGGCAGGGGAGGTGGTTTCGGGATGATTCAAGCACATTATATTTTTTGTGCACTTTATTTCTATTTTTATTACATTGCATATAAAAATAAAATAATAAAATAATTATACAACTCACCATAGGTTGAGGACCCCCGTTGTAAGGAATCTGTGAGTTCGGAGCTCCTATTGTCATTTCGAGAATGAGGCAACTGAGGCACAGAGCAGTTATTTACTTGCCAGTGCTTGGATAACTGGTACGTGGAGGGCAGCACCCAGACTCTCAATCCAAAACTCAAGCTCTTAATGACCATCCTGTGCTATTACTCATTCCAACTCCCTTGACTGCCGTTCTCATCTTCCTCCATCAGGGATGCTCTACTGGACAGTTAGAGGAGAACTTAAATTTGATCACCTAATCAGAATCTTAGTGACTCCACTAATTGGAGCTGACTAGGAGGAAAATGTTATGGCTCAGACACAGACACACCAGGAAAGAGACCTGTTGGTGGCTGTGTTTAGTTTTTGTTTTTTTTTTCCTAAGTCTGCAAAAGAAAAACCTAAAAATATGTGACAAGGTATTGGCAGTTCAAGATCGATATACTTTCTTGTTAAGGCTAAATATCAAAATTTTTAAAAATAATTAAGAAGAAAATAGCAGTAACCTTTTAAGTACTGTCATTTTGGGATATGAGTAGAAAGACAGAGATTTTATTTTTCATGAGTAAAGAAGTTATGATATAATTACATAATGTATTATAATGTAAAATTCATGAGAAAAAAAAATTTTTTGACTTACTCCTGCATCTCCAAGACCTAGAATAATGCTGAGTACACAGTAGTTACTCAATAAATGTTCATAAAATGAAGGAATAAATGAAATATGGTATAATTAGCAATTGAATAGTCAAAATAGTGAGATCTGACCTCTGCATAAGGATTTTGTTTCCCTTGAATATTATTTCTGTAGTATTTCTTTGTTGTTCAAGAAATAAAAACATCATTATTTAATACTATTATTTAAAAGTATTCTTTTAAATATTTGGCCTAACTTGACTGCTGTTACCTGATAATAGACATCAGAATTACAAACGTAAAGGCAAGAAACAGCCTTGGTGATTGGATTTAACAGGTTCAACCTATTTCTGTGACAGGGCCACATAATAAAGAAGAAAAGTCCCAGATGTTGCACATCTTCTCCAGCATGGCTTATTATTTAAAAGGTAAGAATTATGCCTCATTTTAATTTGCATTTATTCAAAGATTAATAAGGTTGAACATGTTATCATATATGCAGTAGTTTTTTCTTTCTTTCTTTTGCTCATTTTGAATTTTACTAGATTATTTATGAGGGACTTACTGTCCTTCTTTTTAATTTGAATGAGTTTTTAATATTTTTTGTGTAACATTTTTGTACATATACTTCCCCAATCTACTTCCTGCCTTTACAGCAATATCTTTTAAAATAGAAAATTCTCAAAATGACAGTAATAAATCCATAAAAGAAGCATAGAGTACAATAAGAAATATGTAGAATATTAGCAATTCCAAGAGAAAATTTTCTTAAAAAAATTTTTTTCACTTAGCTAAATTCCCAAAATCTTTTGTTCTAATAATTCATCAGTCACAATTAGAAAGCAAATCACAAATGCAATACCTTAGAAACTGCTTATTAAAAAGGAATGTATGTTTTAGAATCAATTTAGTCATTGACATAAATCTAAATATTTTTTAATTTCTCTAATGTTCACGTGTTTAAAACAAAGGAAGTTCAGTTTACTTGTAGAAAATGGTAACGCCCTCTTAAATCAAGGTGGAATTGGTTTGCTAATATGCTGTAAGAATCTGTACAATGATTTGGGGAGCAAGATAGCCCATTAGCATGTCATCCCCCATAGACCAAATGTCTTCCATTTAAATAGAGGCAGTGACTCCCTCTCAAGAGAGCAATGTTGTAGGATTTGGTGGGCAGCTTCCAATTTACAACCGTGTCCTTCCCAAACAATGAGTACAAACTTTATAGAAACTTAACCATTTGGATTTTATTTCTCTGGTTTTAACTGCAGTGGCACTGAGGTGAAAAATAGTGGAATAAAGAGAAAAGAAAATTCTGTGTCCAGCACAGGGTATCAACAAGGGGAAAGTGGACAGCAAAGATACAACTGGGACAGGCAACACACCTGCGTATCAGACCAAGAGCCTCACCTGCCCGGTTCATGTGTTGAGATCATTCTGTCTCAGCAGGCAGGCAGTTTTTCAGGGCCTCTGAACGATGGCAGAAGAGACATTGAATCATGGAAAGAGGGATATAGGTTTCACATTGAAGACTAACTTATAGATCACACCTCCACCTCAACAGACAGTTGTGAAGCACCTAGGACATGCAGGACACTGTGTCGTAAAAGTCTAAAGAAAGAGTATGCAGACTTACTGCATGGAATTACCTTGGGATGCTGCAGAGTAAGAACTTACTGGAACTTCTTTCCCCATATGGACCCAAATATGCCTTTGTGTGATTTGATGTTGTTCACTTTGTAGTACGAGAACACAAAATAAATTACTTTTAATTATTGGGTTCTGAGGCACCAAAAATTGGTACTTTGTCACCAAAGACAGCAATGGAAATGGGGAAGAATGGCGCCCGGGTAAATAATTTCCACTTATTTAATGCTCATTAGCAATTGCCAAGTGGATTCCTTTGTTTACTCAAAAGAGAAAAGTGCTCCCAAGCTGGGAGGTGTCATGTTCAGCTAAGAGAAAATATTTTTTATGACCAAATTAAAGCACACAACCCTGGGAAGAAGGTTTATTATGGATGTTGTGATGACTGACTCCCAACCATAATGTTCTTAGTGAGCACCAGCGTGATGCGGGTTTCCTTTTAACAAGGTTGTTTCTCTTTAATGAAACCATATCAAATGAAGACACAGAGAAAGAAAAAATAATGTTTGTGGCAATGAAACAGGCTCTTGTGGCATCATTGCCATTGGCCACAACACGTAGTAGAGTGTCTGGCATCAGGGAACACCTAACTGCAGCTCTAGAAGGCACAGCTTGGCCACAAGCCAAAACGTGGACTCCAGAATTGCCTTCTGTAGTTGTGAGAAAAGTAACCCACTTGTTTCCTCTCCATTTGGAAAGCTCACAACTCTTCAAACCATGGCAAAGTGTCCCAACCATCCCTGAACAAAGATGGGTTGGTCCACTGGGAAATGGTCTCCTAGAAGGCAAGTCCTAAGGGCTGCAAGATAAAAGAAAGACAGTTTGTGCAAAATAAACCAAATGTTAAGAGTTCATGGGAAATCACTTTTTAATATAAAAGCATGATCCTTTTCTAAACAATTATAACAAATGCAGAGAAGAGAGTAATTTAGACACTCCTCCCAACTACCACAAAAGGAGATGGAAGGCCTTCTTCACTCTTTAATAAAGCTCCATTGTTTTCTCATGATTTTGCTTTATAGGGTTTAAATTAAAGGGAAGCTACTATACGGTGAGGCAAATCTTTGTTTTCAAGCATGTAAATAGCACCTGTATCGGTGTACTCCCTTGTGAGCTAGAGCTGGTTCTAAGATGATTTTTTTAAATGAAAATATTTCAAATCATTACCATGAAAAGGCAACTACAAGGCAAGAAGTAAACTACCATTGCCAAAAGGGTGTCCCAAAAGTCCTAGTGCAATCTCCTGAGACATTCAATAAACATCTTGAATTAATTTCTCTTTTACATACCCAGGACATACTAGATATGTGCCATTCCTGGGAAAAGAGAGAAAATGATCACTCAGATCCTCTTGCAGCGTGCCAGAAGGAGTTAGCGTATTTCAAAATCTTGAAGGCCTATTTGACCCTATTGTTCTACTAAGTCTGGAATAGAGAAACCTTAAGTCAAAAGTTGCCTTCTTTGGTGGGGATTGTAACCTGGTACTTTCGAAGTTATTAATATTTCATTAAGTTTACTACCTAATTATAATCGAAAAAATACAGAGTTCATTTTAAAATTCATTATTACAAAATCCCTCACATCAAAAGCTGTTATTAAAAAAGAAAAAGTAGCCTCTCAGCAAAAAACTAAGTTTGAAATGCACCGTAAACATATAGAACAGACTCAGGACTTCTAAACTTAATTTGTTGTAGGAAAGACAAATGAGACTTTTAATCTTTTAAGAAATACTTCTGGGTATCCTATTTTTATTTCCATGGAATTTCATTTGGACACTGAGAATATCATGGTGGCCCTGATCCACCATTTTAGCAATGTGTGGGCTGTTTATCTTTTTCCTTTTTGTTCTTTTTTATAATAAAAAGTATATTAAATACAAAAAGTGATCAATTTTATTAGTCAAGTTTTTAAATGTCTAAAAACATAAGGTCATTAGAATTAGTTTATCCAAAATTGTATATACTCTTTAGAGTAAAATTTAGTCCAAATGAAAGTGGTAAGTACCTGTAAACACAAGATGTAGGAGCTTGGAGCAAAAGCTCAAGGAAAGCCTCCCAGAAAGGTGAATTTAAATCAAATGATAAGAAGGAGTTATCCAAGAGAACTGGAAGATAAAATGTTCCAGGCAAAGAGAATAGCATGCTCCAGAGTCCAAAAGTGAGATTTAGCATAGAGTATTAGGAGTTTTGGAGCCACAGGGTGCAAGGAGAACAGCAAAGAAAAGGCTAGAGAGACAAACAGTGCAGAATATAGACTTTATCCCAAGGACAAGCACTAAGGGTTATTGAGCGTGGGATTGGCAAGATCAGATTTACATTTATTAAGACCATTTCCAGAGGATGGATTGTTGTAGAAAAATTGAATAACCAGTCAGAGAAAAAATGCAAGGTATTTGATTCAAAGTGTAGATTAACGTGAAAGAAAAGTTACAAAAATATGTACAGAGTCCAGATTCTCCTTGTCTTGCTATCATACTCAGGAGCTGAATTATTTCTTTCGGAAGAAAAAGCAGTGAAAGGTTTCAAGCACAGAGAAACATGATTGTTGCATTGTTACTGTGCTGTTGCTGTTGTTTTTGTTGCTAAGATCGGTCTGGCAGTAACTAAATTTTTTTCCAATTATCTATTGCAACACGAGCAATCAGTCAGGATAGCTTAAAGTTGCTATTCATTTGATTAAGCTCACAATCTATAAATCAGGAATTAGAAGAAGGTTCAGTTGGGAGATTCTATTGCCTCCTGTGGCATCAACTGGGATGGCTTGACGATACTGACTTGGTGACTAGTCTTCTCTGAAGGTCCCAAAAAGGCTTCATGCACATGTTTGTTGTCTTGGCCATGATGGCTGGGGGGCTGCGTTTCCCTGGGCCCCTGTCTATGTCCATATAGTTTCAGGATTTCTTCACATGGTCTCAACAGCAGGGCATACAAACTTCTTACATGGTGGCTCAGGGCTCCAGTAGTAGATGTACTCTTTTCATTTTGACCATTTCAGTCCAAGCTGACATAATTCCTTTAAAAACTTTGTGGAGCCAGGCGTGGTGGCTCACGCCTGTAATCCTAGCACTCTGGGAGGCCAAGGCGGGTGGATCACTCAAGGTCAAGAGTTCGAGACCAGCCTGAGCAAGAGCGAGACTCCGTCTCTACTAAAAAAATAGAAAGAAATTAATTGGACAGCTAAAAATATATAGAAAAAATTAGCCAAGCATGGTGGCGCATGCCTGTAGTCCCAGCTACTTGGAAGGCTGAGGCAGGAGGATGGCTTGAGCCCAGGAGTTTGAGGTTGCTGTGAGCTAGGCTGACTCCATAGCACTCTAGACCGGGCAATAGAGTGAGACTCTATTAATAAAATAAAATAAAAATTCCTTTAAAAACTTTGTGGAATACTTGTACATCAAATTATATTTCACTTCACAAAGCCTTTCAAAATAAGTCCTTCCTTGAGAAGGGCTTCTTGAGAGGCTGCTGTGAGAAATGGCTCTAAGATTCTTAGAAGCCCGTTATTTAATCAAAAATATTAAAGGCACTTCCTTAAGGTCTGTAGAAGGCCTTTTTTTCTAGCTGGAGTGTCTATAAATCTTATATTTCTGAGACCTTAACAGTTTTATAATCTCATCTTTGACTTCAACTTTACTCTGAAACAACCTCTTACTACCTAGATTCAACCTTTGCCCTGAGGCCATTTTTTACTTTGAGAATCTTTTGCTGTCTCAAGAGACTATCCTGGACTCACTAAATTTCTTCTAAATTCTGCTTAAAGACAGAACAGTTCCTTTGATAGTTAATTTTCATCTTCTTATATTTTATTATAAGCGGCTAAATGAAGTCAGTTGGGACTGTCTACATTCTGCTTGGAAATCTCCCAGACCTGGTCCATAATCACAGTAGGTTCTTTCCGTCTTCCAAGTAACAGCAGGTGACAGGGTAGCCAGACCTTCCACCACTGTATAAAAAAAGTTCCCTGTGCACTAGCCTCCAATAATATTTTCCTTGCTATCTTTCTAGGCTTCACTAACAGTTTTCCTGAGGTCTTTCCAGATTTTACTTAGAGTCCTCAAGTCCCTACAGCTTCTACTGGCTGCCCAGTTCTGAAAGTAAAGCTCTACATTTCAGAATTTGTTATAGGAACACCCAACTTCCAGGTAACAAATACTGTAAAAGATAGGTCAGATGGACATGAGAATGGAGATCGAGGCCTGTAGAAAGCTATTTTATGTAACAATAAGAGAGTGTTGAAGTAAACCTGTGACGCATACAGTGTACCATGGGATACTGTGCATTTTAGATTAATAACTGACATCTACTAATATATAGTATTTCTAGGTGCCTGGTGCTGTCCTAAGTACTTTTCACACAGGAATTAAATTAGTTCTTGTGACAATAGTTGGTACTATTATTTCTTCCAGTTTACAGGTGAGGAAACTTGAGCTTTGTTGACCTGTGGAAAGTCACAGGGGTGGTAAGTGGCAGAGTTGGATTCAGACCCAGGCTGCCTGGCTCCAGAGATCATGCTCTTAGCTGTTACAGTGGTGACTCACGAAATGACCTTATTTCTGGATCATTTCACAACATGAAAAGATGTTAACAATATGTTAAGTGAATAGGGCAGCTTACAAGATAGCACTTTTATGGTTTGGAATGATATACATTAAAATGTTTAAAGTACTTTTTTCTAAGTGTTGAGGTCATGGGTGATTTTTAGTTTTTCATTTTTGGGGGGTTTGTGTTGTTGATTACATTTTAAATAATAAGCACATGATACTTTTGCAATCAGATTAAACAATAAGGCTATCTCCATTTTGGAAAAAAAAATTAAGAATTGGTTTTTGCTTTTTGTAGTAACCTGGAATGAAAGATGAGGGCCTGTGCCAAGGCAGCGGCTGTGGGGAGAGAAAGGAGCAGACGCATTGGGAAAATATTAAGGAAGCAGAATTTCTAGGAGTTGACTTATTGGAATAGAATGGAAGGAGGAGAAGGTATTCTGGGAAGCAAAGAGGTATTGCAGTTAAGAAAGATTTCTTATTTGGGAGCTTGAACAATAGGGCAATGGTGATGTTATTTACAGCTTGGATTCTATTCCATCTCTTCTTGTCTTCTTAGGGACACTTGGTATCCAGGATTCCACTATAATTGCTCTTATTAAAGTCATCAGTGTCCTCCCAAGCATGATTCCGATGCAGTTTTAGTCCGTATCTTACTTGTCATCTCAATAGCAATTGACGGTTTGCTGTCCCCTGCTTCTGCAAAGCTGCTCCTCCCTGGGTCTCCTCCTACCATCCTGACAATTTCTATTCCTTGTCTTTTCACCATCACTGTTGCTGTCGTCAGAGCTAATTTATCAAAGACACAAGTCCTATTCAACAGATCCATTCACATGTGTTCTTACCTCGATGATCCTCAAATGTTTATCTCTTACTCCAATGTTTGTGTGCAACTACCCACTAGAAAGTCCCCACTGGAGACCCTACTGGTACTTAAAATCTTTTGCTATTCCTTAAGTCAGTAAATGACATAATCATTCACTTCAGTCATGAAATCTAGAAACCTGGGAGTCACACTATACTGCTCCTTCTCCTTCACCACCTCCCCATCATCCTATCCAATGATTAAATCCCATGGATTCTACCTCCTGGCTCTATCACCCTTGTGGATTCTTGCCCCTCAACCTCACCTGCACTGCATTTCTTCATGCTTTACCTGGATTACTGCAGTATTCTCACTCAGCCCACTGTATTCTGACGCCCTGATAGCACCCTGTGAGAGAGCATCCTCATGCGCAAATTTGAATACAGGTCTCCACCACCAGCCAAGGTAAAAATCAATGCCCCTTTTCCTCTTCATATTACTAGCACTTTGCCCAGTGCTTAGCATGTAGTAGGCACCTCGTGGAGATTTACTGAATAAATGAGTGAATGAATAGGGGTCGAGGTTACTTTTGTAACCAGCATTGGAAGTCAGATGTTCCCGTGTCTGAGTCTTAGTCACAGCCAATGTTGTGAGTGGTTCTGCATGTTCCATTCCGCTGCTACCACCAGCTAGCAAACGAACCAGCTAACTAGCTAAGGGATTAACAGCAAGACCCCCATTTTACAATTGTGTAGCTATCAAAGCAATGGTACGACTATGAGAATCAAATCCACAATATCTGTAGGAAATATAAAATATGTATTCAATATGATCATTTAAATATATATGTGATAAATAATTTTTTAAAATAGCCACTCCTATTGCTTTTAAAAATAGCAGTTTTCTTAT